>JBAKBP010020384.1:0-35000 GCA_037953745.1 Lithodes maja | reverse complement strand
CATTGTATACTTAATGAAAATAAAATAATCTGAGTCTGAATCTGAAATCTGAATCTACCTGCATTTGGAAATGCAGGACTGAGGAGTTGCTCACCACGTACCAGGAAATGTTGGAGAGGATCAAGGAGAAGGGTGGAGTTCCTGTGGTACACAGTATCCTACCAAGAAGAGGGGTAAGGAAGGAATGGTCCTCCAGGGCTATTGGTGTAAATAGCCGGCTGGAGAAGTATTGCAAGGCAAATACTATTCCATTCCTGGATAACTGGACCCTCTTCTACGGTAAGGATGAACTGTATGCCCAGGATGGAGTACATCTCTCTCGACTAGGAGTTTCGACCTTAGCCAGCTCACTCGACAAGTTTGTTGCGGGGTTTTGTTAATAAACCATAGGTGTGTAAGTAAAATAGAATCCCAGCCACATGAAATTGATAGTAATAACGAACATTCTGATAGCGTAGCTTTTCCGTCTAGGTCCAGTAGTTCAACAGGTAAAAATAAATTAGTTAAAAACAATAGAAAAATAGTTGCAAATACAAGTAATAGTTTGATGCAGGAGTTTATGTAACAAAATGAACGAACTTAGAGCACTGGTTAGCAAAAAAAATATAGACATAATAGCGCTAACTGAAACATGGATTAATACAGAAACCAGGCATTTTTTAGCAGAGTTTGATATACCGGGATATAGTTTGTTTAAATATGACCGAACAAGTAGGAGGGGCGGCGGTATAGCAGTGTTTGTCAGGAGTTCATTAAAAAGCTGTACTAAATCAGGTATATTTCAAACAATGAAAATGAAAGTGTTTGGGTAGAAGTTAACGAAAGTAGTGAGACTTTAGTTATTGGAGTTATGTATAGACCGCCAAATATGAGTAGAAATGACGGAACATCATTATGGGAGGAAATTAAAATAACATCAAGGCTTAGCAACGTGTGCATTATGGGGGATTTTAATTTCCCTAATATAGATTGGCAGCAACAAATAGGCGACTCTGATTCAAAGGAGTTTATTGAGGTAGTACAAGATAGTTTTTTATCTCAATTCATAGATACGCCGACTAGAGGTGATAATATTCTCGATTTAGTTTTCAGTAACAATGAACATATGATAAATAGTGTAGAAATCGGGGACCACCTAGGAAATAGTGATCACAATTCTGTGTATTTTAATATACAATGGAAAGGTAATATCAGAGAGAATGCAACATTAATACCTGACTTCAGAAAAGCCAATTATGGTGGGTTAAGAGAAGCCCTGTTAGCGGACCCTATGGTCAAAAAATTAAGTCGATCCAGGTGTCCAAATGAGTGTATCCTTTCTCAGGCACCTGTCATCTTAAGTCAGGAAGAGACGTCAAACTTGGTAGATACATACGATAATTTTATCAAGTCAGTATTCAATGCGCAAAATAAATATATCCCCAAAAGAAAATTTAGATCAACACAGAACCAACCCAAATGGATGAATAATAGACTATTAGATCTTCTAGGAAAAAAGAGAGGAATATATAGAAAAATTAAAAAAGGCGAAATTCACCTACTTGCTTACTATCAGAATCTATCACGACAGGTAAAAAAGGATATTAGTAAAGAAAAAAGAAATTATGAAATTAAGGTTGCCAATGACTCAAAAAATAATCCTAAAGCTTTTTTACCAACTATATAAATCCAAGGTTAGAGATGTAATTGGTCCCCTTAAAACTTCGATAGGAGAAATGACAGAAAATGATTTAGAAATGTGCAGTACATCAAATAGTCAATTTCTTTCCGTTTTCACTAATGAAAATTTGGCACAGTTTCCAGAAGTCCGTAAGGTATACAGCGATAGTATAGATAATAGGTTAAGTACGGTTACTATAAGTAGAAATGATGTGGTTAAGGAAATTGACAGACTGAAACCTCATAAATCGCCTGGTCCTGATGAGGTATATGCTAGAGTATTAAAAGAATGCAGAGATGAGTAAAGTTACCCATTAACATTTCTATTTAACAAGTCATTAGAAACAGGTATAGTTCCAGAAGCTTGGAAGCTTGCAAATGTAGTTCCTATCTTCAAAAAAAGGTGATAAATCAATAGCATCCAATTACCGTCCCATTAGTCTCACTTCAATCATAGGAAAGCTACTAGAGTCAATTATTGCTAGGAAAATGAGAAACCACTTAGAAACATTTAACTTACTCAATTATTCTCAGCATGGATTCACTCAGGGACGGTCTTGCCTTACTAATTTGCTTAGTTTTTTCTCAGAGGTATATGAAGCAGTAGATAATGACAAATCATATGATATTATATATTTAGATTTCAGTAAAGCTTTAGACAGAGTCCCTCATGAGAGATTGATGAGAAAGGTTGAGGCACATGGAATAGGTGGGGCGTTGTTAGGATGGATTAGGTCATGGCTAATTGGTAGGAAGCAGAGAGTCAGCATAAATGGTACCAAGTCAGAATGGGGAGCAGTCAAAAGTGGTGTCCCCCAGGGATCGGTATTAGGTCCCCTGTTGTTTCTTATATACATAAATGACCTAGATTTAGGTATAACTAGTAGGATAAGTAAATTCGCAGACGATACTAAAATAGGGAGATCAATTGATTCAGATAGCGATATAGAGTGCCTCCAAAGGGATCTAGATACCTTACATGAATGGTCAGTAAATTGGCAGATGAAGTTTAACATTGACAAATGCAAGGTATTAAAGATAGGGAAGATGCAAACAAATGTTAAATATAAACTAGCTAATTTAGAATTAGAAAATTCAGACTGCGAGAAAGATCTAGGTATGTTTGTTAGCAATGATTTGAAGCCTAGAAAACAGTGTATAAGCGTTCGTAATAAGGCAAACAGGATTCTCGGGTTCATCTCTAGGAGTGTGAGTAACAGAACTGCTGATGTTATCTTAAAACTTTACTTGTCATTAGTGAGACCCCATATGGATTATGCTGTCCAATTTTGGTGTCCTTATTACAGAATGGACATAGATTCATTGGAGAGAGTACAGCGTAGAATGACAAAAATGATCCATAATATTAGAAATCTTTCGTATGAAGAAAGGTTGAAGAAATTAGGTTTACATTCGTTAGAGAGACGCAGAGTTAGAGGGGATATGATAGAGGTGTTCAAGTGGGTTAGTGGGATTAACAAAAGGGACATGACAAATTTCGCTCAGTGATAGCGAAAGAACTCGTACCAATGGTTTCAAATTAGATCAATTTTGTTTCAGAAAAGATATAGGCAAATATTGGTTTGATAACAGAGTTGTAGATGGGTGGAATGGACTACCAAGTGCTATAGTGGGATCTAAAACTGTAGGGAGCTTTAAGATAAAATTGGATAAGCATATGGACGAGAAGGGTTGGGTGTGAAGGGGGATCAGCCGGGTTAAGCCAATCAGCGCTCTGCAGACCCCCATAATCCTGCGTTAATCTCTAACCGTTTTGGTAAGATGATCCTCAGGGTATTAGAGTGTGAAGCCTAAAATTGGGCTTTGTAATTGAATTGGGGTTGTGTGGGACAGGGATCTGCCTTGCTTAGGCCAATCGGCTTTCTGCAGACTCCCATTTTCTTATGTTCTTATGTTCTTACTACCACCACAACTACTACTACCACCACAACTACTACTACTACCACCACTACCACTGACTGTCAAAACCTAGCCCTACAAAATTATCCAAATATAAACAATCAAGTGGATAATGTATATATATATATATATATACATATATATATACTGTATATATATATATATATATATATATATAGTGTATATATAAATTGTCCACTTGATTGTTTATAGTTGGAACATTTTGTAAGGTTAGATTCTCACAGTCGGTTCTCACATCAGAGCCAAGACACTAAACCGGCACACTATTACTGAAACATATGTCCATAATATACAATATAATTATGTGTGTCCAATCTTTATATTACACCTGAGAAACTAAGGCTGCACCAATACCAGAGAGAGAGAGAGAGAGAGTAGGAGCATGGAAGGGTCAACGCCTGGAGGTTCCGAGAGGGAAAGTGATGAGCTACATAGAGCTACATAGAGCTACATAGATACACAGACCACACAGACCTCAAGGTCCTTACTAGGCAGTCTGGCCTTACAAACTATATATGCATATATGCATATATACACATACACACATACACATACATACATATACATATACATATATATATACATACATATACATATACACATACATACACATATACATATGCATATACATACATATACACATACATACATATATACACCGGTACACACATATACACACATACATACATACACACATACATACATATATATACCGTATATATATACATACTGTACAGTGCACACACATACATATACATACATTATTATTTTTTTTTTTTTCATATCACCCCAGCCCTCTGCAGATAGAGGTCAAGCCTTCCCTTGAAAGCGTTTATTGTGTCGCTCTCCACCACTCTCGCTGGTAGTTTATTCCACTCTGTCGCCACACTGTAGGTGAAGAAACTCTTTGTGACATCTAGGTTTGCCTTTTTGGTTTTTAATTTCATTCCATTTCCGCGAGTTTGATTAGTATTGTTTAATGTGAATAGTGCATTTACATCGACTTTGTCGAAACCTTTTAGTATCTTAAAGCACTCAATAAGCTGACCCCTCAACCTCCTCTTATTTTAATTAGAACAGGTTCAATCGTTTAAGTCTTTCTTCATATGGTTTATTTCTTAACGAGGGTATCATCTTCGTCGCTCTACGCTGTACTGACTCGAGTCTTACAATGTCCTTGATCAGATAAGGTGACCAGAACTGCACACCATATTCAAGGTGGGGCCTCACCATACTTTTGAACAGTGGCAATATTACGTTTTCATGTTTATATGTAAATTTTCGTTTAATAAAGCCCAATGCTATGTTTGCCTTATTTGCAGCTGCTATACATTGGTCGGAAGTTTTTAGGTTTTCAGATATTAGTACCCCTAGGTCTTTTACTACCGTTGCGGTTTTTATTTGTTTGCCATTAATTTCGTATTTGTATTTCATATTTCTGCTACCAACCTGCAGCACCTGACATTTATCGACATTGAAGGGCATCTGCCATTTTTTCGACCACTCTGATATCTTGTTTAAATCAGATTGCAACGCATTTCTATCATCTTCGTTCAGGACTGTATTTCCTATTTTTGTATCGTCGGCGAATTTGGAAATGGTGTTGTTTACCCCTACATCGATATCGTTAATGTAAATGAGAAACAGGACCGGTCCAAGGACTGAACCCTGTGGAACTCCACTAGTGACAGGCTCCCACTCCGATTCCACTCCATTTATCACCACTCTCTGTCTTCTGTCTGTAAGCCAATTTTTTATCCAAGAATGAATTTCACATTTGATACCTATCCTCTCCAGTTTAGCCAATAGTTTTCGGTGAGGCACCTTGTCGAAAGCTTTTTGAAAGTCCAAGAAGATTATATCTAGTGATTTCGTCATGTCGTTATATGTGAATAGTTTGTTATAAAATTCAATCAAATTTGTTAGGCATGACTTATTTGATCTAAAGCCGTGTTGACTATTTTTGATTAGGTTGTTTGATTCGAGGTAATCTACTATCTTATCTCTAATGATTTTTTCCATGATTTTTCCTACAATTGAAGTTAGGCTAATTGGTCTGTAATTACTTGCTTTGGCCTTGCTACCCTTCTTGTATATCGGCGTAATGTTCGCATCTTTCCAATCACTCGGTACAATCCCCTGTAGTAGTGATAAGTTAAATAGTTGTGTCAGGGGTTTTGCTATTTCGTCCTTGACATTCTTAATTATTTTCGGGTGGAGCATGTCGGGTCCCGGGGTCTTATTTACATTTAAATTACTCAATTTGCTTTGTACTTCGGTAACACTGATGGTGAAATCTCCTATCACATGAGTTGAGGTGTTATTTTCAAGGGTATGATCGATAATTTCTTTTGTGAAAACGGAGCCAAAATATTTGTTGAGCAGATTTGCCGTGTTTGTGTCACCTGTTATTGTCTGGCCATCTTCTATTAGCGGTCCGATTCCGCTTTTGATCTATTTATTTGTATTTACGTAACTGTAGAATTTTTGGGGGTTTGTGGCACTTTCTCTGGCAATAGTCATTTCGTAATTTTGTTTGTTCGCCCTAATTATTTTTTTCACTTCCCTTCTACTATTTTTGTACAAGTTTTTAATTACTTCAGTGTTTGTGTTATTTTTTACAAGTGTGTGGAGTTGATTCCTTTTCCTTATTGCCTTGCCAATGTCTCTACTGTACCAAGGGGGCATACTTGATTTCGTATTACGTTTTGGTTTCATGGGTACAAATTGTTTATGCGCTTCTGTAATTGTAGACTTAAAATGTCCCCATAGTTCATTTACTTCGTTTATATTTATGAGGTTTGAGTGTATGTTTGATAGCGATTCCTTAAGTCCGTCATAATTTGCGTTTTTGAAGTCCGAAACCATTCCTGTTTTTTTTACTGAGGAATATTTGCTTATAACGTTGATTCTTAAGATTTTATGATCGGACGTTGCCAGATGTTCACCTACATCCAGGTTTGATAATAAATTTTCTTGGGTAGTGATTACGAGGTCTAATATATTCCTGTCTCGCGTCGGCTGTTTTACGTGTTGAGTCAAAAAATTGTCCTGGATGAAGCTTGTCATTAGGCGTGACTCAGCATTTTTTCCGGTCAGGGTATTCCAGTCAATTAGGGGGAGGTTATAGTCACCTAGTAAAACTGTTTCGTCGGAATTAAGGGTTTTCTCTAGTATTTCATAAAAAATTGTATCATCGGCAACAGTTAGTCTCGGTGGTCGGTACGCTGTAGTGATATTTAAGTTCATGTTTTTTGTATTTATTTTGACGCACACTATTTCTGCATTACTTTCGGGGAGAGTCACCTCGACTGGGTTTAAGTAGGTTGCAACGTACATTGCAACCCCCCCTCTTTGTTTTCCATTGTTACGGTCTTTATGAAAAAATTTATATGGCTCTATGTGATATTCATGAAGTAGATCTTTATTTTTAAGGTTCAGATGTGTTTCCGTTATACAAATAACGTCAACTTTCTCATTTAATAACAGACATTTGAGTTCGTCTATTTTGTTTCTTATTGAGCAGGCATTTATGGATATTATTTTTATATCATTTCTCTCAGCATGCGCTGGATTTGTTTTTCTTTAAAACAGAGAGAGAGAGAGAGAGAGAGAGAGAGAGAGAGAGAGAGAGAGAGAGAGAGAGTTACAAGGAATAGTTAGAATATCAAAAGACTCTGAGGCAGAGGATAGCAACCCTTTTTGTACCGGCGACGTCTTTTTCATTATAATCTAGAAACTATTAGACGATTTTATTCAGTTTACAAAGGGCGTCCAGCAATGGGAAGGCTCAAAACTATCTCACTTAAAGAAGTAGTGCTTGCTTTTTGGTTTATCTAATTATTCATTAGTATATTTTTAAGTTTCCTCGCGATACCTCCATCAAGCTTAAACATACACCTTCCTAGACCCCCTTTCAAGATAAATGTGTAAATGTTTCGGTAAAATAATGTCCTGACCGAGGGCCGGTTCCTCCTTAATTACAGGCTTGCTATCGCTCGCCAGGAATTAATCGACACCTAAATTGCACGAAAAGTCTTGAAATAGAAAACAAATGGGGCGAAAGTGTTTAAAATCACCACACTAATGAGGCGAACGTCATAAATTCTAAAAATAAATGGGGCTAAACGTGAAAGAGAAAGGGTTCCATGAAAAGCCTATACCTTCCCTTCAAGTCTATAATAGACTTGGATAGCCTACAGCTGCCACTAATGTATTGGTGTGGGGCCCCTTGTTATCCTCCCCCACCTTCCCCACCATCATTACCCCCACAACACACACCCCACAGCACACCCACTAATGTATTGGTGTGGGGCCCCTTGTTATCCTCCCCCACCATCATTACCCCCACAACACACACCCCACAGCACACCCACTAATGTATTGGTGTGGGGCCCCTTGTTATCCTCCCCCACCTTCCCCACCATCATTACCCCCACAACACACAACCCACAGCACACCCACTAATGTATTGGTGTGGGGCCCCTTGTTATCCTCCCCCACCTTCCCCACCATCATTACCCCCACAACACACACCCCACAGCACACCCACTAATGTATTGGTGTGGGGCCCCTTGTTATCCTCCCCCACCATCATTACCCCCACAACACACACCCCACAGCACACCCACTAATGTATTGGTGTGGGGCCCCTTGTTATCCTCCCCCACCTTCCCCACCATCATTACCCCCACAACACACAACCCACAGCACACCCACTAATGTATTGGTGTGGGGCCCCTTGTTATCCTCCCACACCTTCCCCACCATCATTACCCCCACAACACACAACCCACAGCACACCCACTAATGTATTGGTGTGGGGCCCCTTGTTATCCTCCCCCACCTTCCCCACCATCATTACCCCCACAACACACAACCCACAGCACACCCACTAATGTATTGGTGTGGGGCCCCTTGTTATCCTCCCCCACCTTCCCCACCATCATTACCCCCACAACACACACCCCACAACACACCCACTAATGTATTGGTGTGGGGCCCCTTGTTATCCTCCCCCACCTTCCCCACCATCATTACCCCCACAACACACACCCCACAACACACCCACTAATGTATTGGTGTGGGGCCCCTTGTTATCCTCCCCCACCTTCCCCACCATCATTACCCCCACAACACACAACCCACAGCACACCCACTAATGTATTGGTGTGGGGCCCCTTGTTATCCTCCCCCACCTTCCCCACCATCATTACCCCCACAACACACAACCCACAGCACACCCACTAATGTATTGGTGTGGGGCCCCTTGTTATCCTCCCCCACCTTCCCCACCATCATTACCCCCACAACACACACCCCACAACACACCCACTAATGTATTGGTGTGGGGCCCCTTGTTATCCTCCCCCACCTTCCCCACCATCATTACCCCCACAACACACACCCCACAGCACACCCACTAATGTATTGGTGTGGGACCCCTTAATTGTTACCCTCCCCCACCTTCCCCACCATCATTACCCCCACAACTCACAACACACCCTCTAATATATTGGCATGGGGCCCCTTGTTACCCTCCCCCACCTTCATTACCCCCACAACCCACAACACACCCACTAATGTATTGATGTGGGGCCCCTTGTTACCCTCCCCCACCTTCCCCACGATCATTACCCCATCATTACCCCCACAACATACCCACTAATGTATTGGAGTGGGGCCTCTGGTTATCCTCCCCACAATCATCCCCACAAGACACAACCCACAAGACACCCAAGGGCAGTCTCATCTTAACTATCTGTACAGTCGACCTAATAAGTGATGTCTCGGCACCAACTATGTTTTGATTAATACTTGGATTCAGCAATATTTACACATGAGTTATTCTTTTGGAGTGAGCTATCTAAACATGTTTCTACACTTACCCACCCTATTCAACATCTGACAGACATTAATACAGCACAGAGCGAGCCAAACGTAAGGACAGCTGAGACATGACTTATTAACGCCACCGTACACACTAGTCCATTCATTAGAGGTAGGCTAGAAATCGTGACCCCTAACCTCGGTAACTAATAGAGGGCTAGAGCAAATGGGCTGTAAATATCCACACATATTCCCTGGCTGACCCTTCCCAAATTGTAGACATATCAACTCGACTTATCTAGCCGTTTTGGGGTTATAGAGGTTAAGAGTGTGACTTTTGGCTTACCTATAACGAATGGACTACATTACCTGTTCATCTGTATATGTTTATGTGTCTATAATGGACTACATTACCTGTTCATCTGTATATGCTTATGTGTCTATAATGGACTACATTACCTGTTCATCTGTATATGCTTATGTGTCTATAATGGACTACATTACCTGTTCATCTGTATATGCTTATGTGTCTATAATGGACTGCATTACCTGTTCATCTGTATATGCTTATGTGTCTATAATGGACTACATTACCTGTTCATCTGTATATGCTTATGGGTCTAAAATGGACTACATTACCTGTTCATCTGTATATGCTTATGTGTCTATAATGGACTACATTACCTGTTCATCTGTATATGCTTATGTGTATATAATGGACTACATTACCTGTTCATCTGTATATGCTTATGTGTCTATAATGGACTACATTACCTGTTCATCTGTATATGCTTATGTGTCTATAATGGACTACATTACCTGTTCATCCGTATATGATTATGTGTCTATAATGGACTACATTACCTGTTCATCTGTATATGCTTATGTGTATATAATGGACTACATTACATAAGAACATAAGAACATAAGAAAATGGGAGTCTGCAGAAAGCCGATTGGCCAAAGCAAGGCAGATCCCTGTCCCACACAACCCCAATTCAATTACAATGCCCATTTATAGGCTCAACACTCTAATACCCTGAGGATCATTTTACCAAAACGGTTAGAGATTAACGCAGGATTATGGGAGTCTGCAGAGCGCTGATTGGCCCAACCCTGCTGATCCCCCTTCACACCCAACCCTTCTCGTCCATATGCTTATCCAATTTTATCTTAAAGCTCCCTACAGTTTTAGATCCCACTATAGCACTTGGTAGTCCATTCCACCCATCTACAACTCTGTTACCAAACCAATATTTGCCTATATCTTTTCTGAAACGAAATTTATCTAATTTGAAACCATTGGTACGAGTTCTTTCGCTATCGCTGAGCTTTAGTACATTTGTCATGTCCCCTTTGTTAATCCCACTAACCCACTTGAACACCTCTATCATATCCCCTCTAACTCTGCGTCTCTCTAACGAATGTAAACCTAATTTCTTCAACCTTTCTTCATACGAAAGATTTCTAATATTATGGATCATTTTTGTCATTCTACGCTGTACTCTCTCCAATGAATCTATGTCCATTCTGTAATAAGAACACCAAAATTGGACAGCTTAATCCATATGGGGTCTCACTAATGACAAGTAAAGTTTTAAGATAACATCAGCAGTTCTGTTACTCACACTCCTAGAGATGAACCCGAGAATCCTGTTTGCCTTATTACGAACGCTTATACACTGTTTTCTAGGCTTCAAATCATTGCTAACAAACACACCTAGATCTTTCTCACAGTCTGAATTTTCTAATTCTAAATTAGCTAGTTTATATTTAACATTTGTTTGCATCTTCCCTATCTTTAATACCTTGCATTTGTCAATGTCAAACTTCATCTGCCAATTTACTGACCATTCATGTAAGGTATCTAGATCCCTTTCGAGGCACTCTATATCGCTATCTGAATCAATTGATCTCCCTATTTTAGTATCGTCTGCGAATTTACTTATCCTACTAGTTATACCTAAATCTAGGTCATTTATGTATATAAGAAACAACAGGGGACCTAATACCGATCCCTGGGGGACACCACTTTTGACTGCTCCCCATTCTGACTTGGTACCATTTATGCTGACTCTCTGCTTCCTACCAATTAGCCATGACCTAATCCATCCTGTTCATCTGTATATGCTTATGTGTCTATAATGGACTACATTACCTGTTCATCTGTATATGATTATGTGTCTATAATGGACTACATTACCTGTTCATCTGTATATGCTTATGTGTATATAATGGACTACATTACCTGTTCATCTGTATATGCTTATGTGTCTATAATGGACTACATTACCTGTTCATCTGTATATGCTTATGTGTCTATAATGGACTACATTACCTGTGCATCTGTATATGCTTATGTGTCTATAATGGACTACATTACCTGTTCATCTGTATATGCTTATGTGTATATAATGGACTACATTACCTGTTCATCTGTATATGCTTATGTGTCTATAATGGACTACATTGCCTGTTCATCTGTATATGCTTATGTGTCTATAATGGACTACATTACCTGTTCATCTGTATATGCTTATGTGTATATAATGGACTACATTACCTGTTCATCTGTATATGCTTATGTGTATATAATGGACTACATTACCTGTTCATCTGTATATGCTTATGTGTATATAATGGACTACATTACCTGTTCATCTGTATATGCTAATGTGTCTACAATGGACTACATTACCTGTTCATCTGTATATGCTTATGTGTATATAATGGACTACATTACCTGTTCAACTGTATATGCTTATGTGTCTATAATGGACTACATTACCTGTTCATCTGTATATGCTTATGTGTCTATAATGGACTACATTACCTGTTCATCTGTATATGCTTATGTGTCTATAATGGCCTACATTTCCTGTTCATCTGTATATGCTTATGTGTCTATAATGGACTACATTACCTGTTAATCTGTATATGCTTAGGGGTCTATAATGGACTACATTACCTGTTCATCTGTATATGCTTGTGTGTCTATAATGGACTACATTACCTGTTCATCTGTATATGCTTATGTGTCTATAATGGACTACATTTCCTGTTCATCTGTATATGCTTATGTGTCTATAATGGACTACATTACCTGTTCATCTGTATATGCTTATGTGTCTATAATGGACTACATTACCTGTTCATCTGTATATGCTTATGGGTCTAAAATGGACTACATTACCTGTTCATCTGTATATGCTTATGTGTCTATAATGGACTACATTACCTGTTCATCTGTATATGCTTATGTGTATATAATGGACTACATTACCTGTTCATCTGTATATGCTTATGTGTCTATAATGGACTACATTACCTGCTCATCTGTATATGCTTATGTGTCTATAATGGACTACATTACCTGTTCATCCGTATATGATTATGTGTCTGTAATGGACTACATTACCTGTTCATCTGTATATGCTTGTGTGTATATAATGGACTACATTACATAAGAACATAAGAACATAAGAAAATGGGAGTCTGCAGAAAGCCGATTGGCCTAAGCAAGGCAGATCCCTGTCCCACACAACCCCAATTCAATTACAATGCCCATTTATAGGCTCAACACTCTAATACCCTGAGGATCATTTTACCAAAACGGTTAGAGATTAACGCAGGATTATGGGGGTCTGCAGAGCGCTG
This sequence comes from Lithodes maja, assembly GCA_037953745.1. Classification (NCBI taxonomy): domain Eukaryota; kingdom Metazoa; phylum Arthropoda; class Malacostraca; order Decapoda; family Lithodidae; genus Lithodes; species Lithodes maja. The sequence continues at coordinate 21,915 of JBAKBP010020384.1, read as the reverse complement.
ATTGGCCCAACCCGGCTGATCCCCCTTCACACCCAACCCTTCTCGTCCATATGCTTATCCAATTTGATCTTAAAGCTCCCTACAGTTTTAGATCCCACTATAGCACTTGGTAGTCCATTCCACCCATCTACAACTCTGTTACCAAACCAATATTTGCCTATATCTTTTCTGAAACGAAATTGATCTAATTTGAAACCATTGGTACGAGAGTTCTTTCGCTATCGCTGAGCTTTAGTACATTTGTCTTGTCCCCTTTGTTAATCCCACTAACCCACTTGAACACCTCTATCATATCCCCTCTAACTCTGCGTCTCTCTAACGAATGTAAACCTAATTTCTTCAACCTTTCTTCATACGAAAGATTTCTAATATTATGGATCATTTTTGTCATTCTACGCTGTACTCTCTCCAATGAATCTATGTCCATTCTGTAATAAGGACACCAAAATTGGACAGCTTAATCCATATGGGGTCTCACTAATGACAAGTAAAGTTTTAAGATAACATCAGCAGTTCTGTTACTCACACTCCTAGAGATGAACCCGAGAATCCTGTTTGCCTTATTACGAACGCTTATACACTGTTTTCTAGGCTTCAAATCATTGCTAACAAACACACCTAGATCTTTCTCACAGTCTGAATTTTCTAATTCTAAATTAGCTAGTTTATATTTAACATTTGTTTGCATCTTCCCTATCTTTAATACCTTGCATTTGTCAATGTTAAACTTCATCTGCCAATTTACTGACCATTCATGTAAGGTATCTAGATCCCTTTGGAGGCACTCTATATCGCTATCTGAATCAATTGATCTCCCTATTTTAGTATCGTCTGCGAATTTACTTATCCTACTAGTTATACCTAAATCTAGGTCATTTATGTATATAAGAAACAACAGGGGACCTAATACCGATCCCTGGGGGACACCACTTTTGACTGCTCCCCATTCTGACTTGGTACCATTTATGCTGACTCTCTGCTTCCTACCAATTAGCCATGACCTAATCCATCCTGTTCATCTGTATATGCTTATGTGTCTATAATGGACTACATTACCTGTTCATCTGTATATGATTATGTGTCTATAATGGACTACATTACCTGTTCATCTGTATATGCTTATGTGTATATAATGGACTACATTACCTGTTCATCTGTATATGCTTATGTGTCTATAATGGACTACATTACCTGTTCATCTGTATATGCTTATGTGTCTATAATGGACTACATTACCTGTTCATCTGTACAGTATATGCTTATGTGTCTATAATGGACTACATTACCTGTTCATCTGTATATGCTTATGTGTATATAATGGACTACATTACCTGTTCATCTGTATATGCTTATGTGTCTATAATGGACTACATTGCCTGTTCATCTGTATATGCTTATGTGTCTATAATGGACTACATTACCTGTCCATCTGTATATGCTTATGTGTATATAATGGACTACATTACCTGTTCATCTGTATATGCTTATGTGTATATAATGGACTACATTACCTGTTCATCTGTATATGCTTATGTGTATATAATGGACTACATTTCCTGTTCATCTGTATATGCTAATGTGTCTACAATGGACTACATTACCTGTTCATCTGTATATGCTTATGTGTATATAATGGACTACATTACCTGTTCAACTGTATATGCTTATGTGTATATAATGGACTACATTACCTGTTCATCTGTATATGCTTATGTGTCTATAATGGACTACATTACCTGTTCATCTGTATATGCTTATGTGTCTATAATGGACTACATTTCCTGTTCATCTGTATATGCTTATGTGTCTATAATGGACTACATTACCTGTTCATCTGTATATGCTTATGGGTCTATAATGGACTACATTACCTGTTCATCTGTATATGCTTGTGTGTCTATAATGGACTACATTACCTGTTCATCTGTATATGCTTATGTGTCTATAATGGACTACATTTCCTGTTCATCTGTATATGCTTATGTGTCTATAATGGACTACATTACCTGTTCATCTGTATATGCTTATGGGTCTATAATGGACTACATTACCTGTTCATCTGTATATGCTTGTGTGTCTATAATGGACTACATTACCTGTTCATCTGTATATGCTTATGTGTATATAATGGACTACATTACCTGTTCATCTGTATATGCTTATGTGTCTATAATGGACTACATTACCTGTTCATCTGTATATGCTTGTGTGTCTATAATGGACTACATTACCTGTTCATCTGTATATGCTTATGTGTCTATAATGGACTACATTACCTGTTTATCTGTATATGCTTGTGTGTCTATAATGGACTACATTACCTGTTCATCTGTATATGCTTATGTGTCTATAATGGACTACATTACCTGTCCATCTGTATATGCTTATGTGTCTATAATGGACTACATTACCTGTTCATCTGTATATGCTTATGTGTCTATAATGGACTACATTACCTGTTCATCTGTATATGCTTATGTGTCTATAATGGACTACATTACCTGTTCATCTGTATATGCTTATGTGTCTATAATGGACTACATTACCTGTTCATCTGTATATGCTTATGTGTCTATAATGGACTACATTACCTGTTCATCTGTATATGCTTATGTGTCTATAATTATATGTGTCCGTGTGTGTGTGTGTGTGTGTGTGTGTGTGTGTGTATGTGAACATGAGTGTGTGTGTGTATAATGAATGGACTACATTACCTGTTCATCTGTATATGCTTATGTGTCTATAATTATATGTGTCCATGTGTGTGTGTGTGTGTATGTGAACATGAGTGTGTGTGTGTATATATATAATAATATATATAATATATGTGTGTGTGTGCGTGTGTGTGTAGAATAGACAGGGGGGGTGAGAATTGTAGGAGGAGGCTGTGTCTCACCTACACAGAGAGTAATCCAGCTAAGTCTCACAAACACCTCCTATTCATTCCACTTCACTTAACCCTTTCTATACCGACAATGTTTATTTTGATTTTATTCTAGCTATGTATATATCTAGCTATTATTATTCGTGTAGTTTCAGAAGGATGTGCGGTAGTAATAAGGGTTAGATGAGAGAGTTGAGGACCTGTTAATAGCTGAAAGCCCTATATAAACTGAAGAAAATCGTCTAATAGTAGCCAGACTATAGTTAAAAGGACGTCAGCGGTACAAAAGGTTTTAACCCCTTCTGTACCGGCGACGTCCTTTCAATTTTAATCTAGCTTTATTTAGACTATTTTATGCAGTTTAAGAAGGATTTGTGGTAGTAAAAAGGGTTAAGTGAGATAGTTCGAAGCCTGTTAATAGCTGAAAGCCCTTTTGAAACTGAAAAAATCGTCTAATAGTAGCCAGAATATAGTTAAAAGGACGTCACCGGTACAGAAGGGGTTAACAAGCACACCCCACTTCTTTCCAACACACCTGAGCAACCTCTAATGTACACTCGGATACCATAGTCTCTAGCCCACTCATGCAAATTCGTGGACGTCACCTATTTTAATTTATGGAAGTATATCTCTGGAAACCAATATATGAAGAGAATGTTCTATAAATCAACTACACAACTATATATACTATATATTGAAAAGCAAGTTATATCCAAAAATCAATCTAAATGGCTATAATTGCACAGAGAGAAACTTAAGGGGTCCACGAATTCTCCTGGGTGGGATAGAGACTATGGTGTCCGAGTGTACCTTGATATTGGTCGTCTATCACTCTTTATAGATAGTCTGTTGCCTTGGAATTGGTACACATCCTTCCCAAGCTCAATAAAATCGTCTAGTAGTTCCCAGAATATAATACAACAGATGTCACCGGTACAGAATTAGGGGATACAATAAGGTTCTACTGAAGAGTGTATGCGAAGGGAAAACCTCAATATAATGTAATAACAAAATATCTATACAATTATTATGTAAATACCGATTAGAATGGTACTTAAGGGGAGATGGTTCACTTTTTGGGCGATTTTAGACCTCCATAAAATGTAAAAGAATATCCATTAGATCCCCTTTCTAGATTAGTTTTTTAATTTTTCGGTAGAAAAATTTGCCGGCCGAAGGCCGGTTTTTCCAACATTACAGGCTCACTATCGTTCGCCAGGGAAAACATCGACACCTAAATAACACGAAAGGTCTAAATATTGAAGAAGAAATTGGGCGAATTAAAGTCTTAAAATCGACTAACTAATGGGGCAAACATCTTAACATCTGAAAACTAATGGGGCTAAACACGAAGGAGAAAAGGGTCCAGAAAAAGGGCCCATATCCCCTTAAGAGGGAGTATTTGTTCTATTCTCAGCCCCCTTCTCCTTCATGTTTAGCTTCATCAGTTTTCAAATTTTAAGACTTTCGCCCATTTCTTTGTCATTATCAAAACCTTTCGTGTGATTTAGGTTTCAATTATGTTCTGACGAGCGATAGCGAGCCTGTAATTTAGAAGGAACCGGCCTTCGACAGGGACATTATTCTACCGAAAATACAAATTTATCTCGATGGAGTGTCTTTGAGATGTGTTTTCATAAGTTTGATAAAGGTCTAGGGAGCAAATTAAAACAAATATATACTGTATATACCGGAAATAAATAGATTAATAACGATGTAATACCCGGATGTAGGTTCTGTACGGAGAGAGAGAGAGAGAGAGAGAGAGAGAGAGAGAGAGAGAGAGAGAGAGAGAGAGAGAGAGAGAGAAAGAGAGAAGTACAAAGGAAATCAAGCAACAACAGGTCTAGTGACCCTTCTAGGCTGCTTGTACTCCAAAACACTGAGGATCAAGTGTCCAAACAGTGGTTTAGAGTGGGTAAGGGAACATTGGAAAGGGAACTACTGCCCTGCCACTAACGTGGCAGGACTAGGAAGTTAGTAGGGGACATATGGGTTAGTAACTGAGGGGAGGATAAAATAAAGTTATTCATTTACAAACGCAGTCAGTCGCGGGTTTGATGCGAGATATTTGTCTAGGCGGAATTTAAATGAATCAACGGTGCTGCAGTCTATAACGTCTCGGGGAAGCCCATTCCACAAGTTGACAACTCGATTGAAGAAGAAATTCTTAGATTCGTGTGAGTTAAAAGATTTACCAATAATTTTGCAACCGTTTCCCCACGTGTAATTAGATTGGTCGATAGTGAAGTACTTATTACAGTGTTCATATTGTCAATGCCTTTGATGATTTTGAACACTTGAATTAAGTCACCTCTTAATCTGCGCTGGGTTAAAGGAAATAGATTTAATTCTCTAAGACGCTCTTCGTATGGTTTGTCCTTTAGGCTAGGTATCATTTTGGTAACTCTACGTTGAACTCGTTCTAGCTTGTTTATGTCTTTTTGGTAATAAGGGCACCAGAGAGAGAGAGAGACCATGAGTGATGATGTAATGAGAACTTATGTAACAAACAGGCAAAGGACTATACAGGCCTCAGGGTAAGGGGGGGGGGGGGGTAGAGAACAAGGGTACTGGAGTTCTGGAAAAGGGGCTCCAGTCCTGACGCTATTCTTGACTTACAGTGTGCTGGCTAAATAATCCAGAATGGTTGATAGCCTCTGAAGACCTATTTTAACTAACCAACTATTCTTGACTTACAGTGTGCTGGTTTAATAATCCAGAATGGTTGATAGCCTCTGAAGACCTATTTTAACTAACCAACTATTCTTGACTTACAGTGTGCTGGCTTAATAATCCTGAAGGGTTGATATCCTCTGAAGTCCTATTTTAACTAACTAAGTCTAGATAACGTTTATTAATCCTTTCTGTACTGGCAACATCTTATTAATTTAATTCTATCTATATTTAAGCAATTGTGTGCAGTTTAAGAAGGATCTGTGTTATTAAAAAGGGCTAAGTAAGGTAGTTCGAAACCTGGTAATTATTGGAGGCCCTTTTTAATCTGAATAAAATCATCTAATAACAGGTAAGATGGGTGTAGATGCTTTTAAGGGGAGGTGGGGCGTTTTTCTGGTCCCCCTTCTTCATCATGTTTAGCCCCATTAGTTTTAAGATTTTAAGACGTTCGGTCCATTAGTTTAGCGATTATAAGACCATTCACCCAGTTTCTGTTGTTAATGTTTAGACTTTTCGTGTCATTTACGTATTGAGTTTTTCCTCGCGAGCGATAGCCAGCCTGTAGTTTCAGAGAAACCGGCTTTCGGCCGGGAAATTTTTCTATCGAATCATTTACAAATTTATCATGAAGGAGGGTCTTCGGGCGTGTTTCTTTAAAGTTTGATGGAGGTCTAGGGAGGAAACTAAAAACAAAAACAAAATAATATAAACATATATAAATGATCAAATAAATACCCCCATCCCCTCTTAAACTTGTTCTCCCTGACCAACATTAAAGATTCATACCTTCCCTCCCACAGCCTTTCCTTATACATATATACATGCATACATACATATATGTATATATACATACACACATACATACAGACAGACAGACATTTTATTTTATTTATTTTTGTTTCTTTCTATATTCCAACTTACTTCCTCTCGGGCATAGGCTGAGAGCCTTAACATTCACCGATTTACAATGAACAGTGAAGCCCGTGAGGTCTTGTTCCAGTCTAGGGAGTGAGACATGTGAAGCACGTAGAGTACAACGAGCACCTGTCATCTTGCCTTCACATGAGGCACGGTGCTCACTCATGGCCCGAAACGACCCCATCTCTGAAGCCACCTCGTTCCCGTGCTTCACTGTCTCACTCCCTACACTCGGACTCTCACACTTACACACACACAACGCCACCTGTTGAGCAGATAACTCACCAGGCATTGCACCCCTATAGCATATTTTGAATATGGGAATATTCATACAGTGCTATTTAATCAGGGAACAATGAGGGTATTTTATTGACGTTTCGGTGGGCTTGTGGTAATGCACTGATACTAGGTACAACACAAATTCCATCCCAATAATATATTCCCATTGATACATCGGGATTTGAACCCGGGACCTTTGGATTACCAGGCCAGTGGCAAGACCACTCCACCACACCTCCCCTACATACATACATATACTGCATACATACATACATACATACATACATATACTGCATACATGCATACATACATACATACATACATACATACATACATACATATACTGCATACATGCATACATACATACATACAGTACATAAATACATACATCCATATACTGCATACATACATACATACATACATACAGTACATACATACATACATATATACATACATACATACATACATACATACAGTACATACATACATACAGGCATACATACACATGTATACATATACACATACATACTTACGTACGCACATACATACAGTGCATGCATACATAAAATGCAAGAACTATCCCGAAATAAAAGGTTATGGGTTAAAAGGAGATTTTCACTAAAGAGTTTTTTTCCGGACCCCTTTTTTCCCTCATATTATTTTTGTTAGCGCCATTAAATTTGAGATTCTAAGACGACGTCCCCCCGCCCCCCCCCCCCCTCCCCATTTCTTTGGCGATTTTAACGACCTTTCGCCCTATTTCTGTATCAGCTTTAAGACTTTTCGTGCCATTTAGGTGTCGATGTTTTCCTGGCGATAGATAGCGGGCCTGTAATTTTAGAAAGAAGATGAAGAAATAGAAGGAAGACTGGTAGGAAGGAGTGAGAGGGGAAAGGCAATTTAAGGGGGCCCACCTGCTTTTTTCTCTGTCTTGGTTGTATCCATTCGGTCCCATTCAGCCTACTGTTTTTAGACGTTTATCCCCATCCAGGTGTCGATTTCTTCCTGGCGAGCGGTAACGAGCCAGCATATTTATAATAATGTTTTTGACAGTAGGTGTCAAGAAATTGACACCTGGATGGGGATAAACGTCTTAAAATAGTAGGCTGAATGGGACCGAATGGATACAAGCCAGAGAAAGAGAGAAAAAAAAAGAGAATAAAAAAGCAGGTCACCCCCCTTAATAAACGACAATGATGCAAGATTAATGAAAAGTCTTGGGATGTGGAAGCAAGAGAGAGAGAGAGAGAGAGAGAGAGAGAGAGAGAGAGAGAGGAATATATTATAGGCATGAATACAATTATATGCTTTAAAAGGGGTCACCGGCTTTTGTTTATCTTTCTCTCCTTTTCTCTCTTTCCCTGGCTTGCATCCATTCGGCCCCATTCAGCCAACTGTTTTAAGACGTTTGTCGCCAACCAGGTGACGATATCTTCCTTGCGAGCGATAGCGAGCCAGCATTGAATGGATAAACCCGAAAACATTTTTCTATCGAAAAATGTACAAATTTAGCTTGCAGTCAAAACAAAAATATATATATGCTGGCTCGCTACCGCTCGCCAGGAAAATATTGACACCTGGATGGGGGTAAACATCTTAAAACAGTAGGTTGAATGGGGCCAAATGGATGCAAGCCAAAGAGAGAGGGAGAGCAAGATAAATCAAAGCGAGGTGGGTTCCCTTAAGGAGGTAGTGCTTGTTTTCTGACCTAAATATATATGTATTTACTTTATTTTGTTTTTGTTTTCTCAGTAGACCTCCATCAAGATTTTATAAATACCCCCGAGACTCTCCTCGAGATAAATTGGTAAATTTTTCGATAACAAAATGTCCCGATCGAAAGCCGTTTCCTCCTAAATTACAGGCTTGCTATCGCTCGTCAGAAAGAAATCGACATACAAATGGGACGAAAGATCTTAAAATTTGACAAAAATGGGGCGAAAGGTCTTTAAATCGCCAAATAAATGAGGTGAAAGTCTTATAATCTTAAAATTAATGGGGCTAAATATGAGGGAGGTGACGAAAGAGAAGGGAGAAAGGAAGGAGTGAGAGGTGAAAGGCGAGATTAACAAAAATTATGTAAGATTTGGGAAAAGGTTTTGGGTCTGGAAGAAAGAGAGAGATCGAGGATGAACAAAGCCATGCCATAGTCAGTAGAGCATCGGCTGCTGATCAAAGGGTCGGTGGATAGAGCCCGTACTGTCAAAATGTTATTGGTAGATGTCAAGCCCGGGCAACTTAACCTAGCGATTCGTGAAGATGTTTTATTGAAGCTTGATGGAGGTCTAGCGATGAAATTATATAATAAATAAATATATATATATATATAAATCGGCCAAAACATAACCACTAGCCCCTTAATGATATACATGATTATGTATGATGTCATCTTGACCCCTTCTGTACTGTCGATGTCCTTTTTATTATATTATAGCCACTACTCATCAATTATATTCAGTTTAGGAAGGATGTCTAGCAGTTAAAAGGCTTTGAACTATCTTAATTAACCCTTTTTACTACCACAGATCCTTCTTAATAAAGCTGTACAAAATTGTATATAATAAGACGTTGCCGGTACCGAAGGGGTTAAATTTGTTCAACCTTTTCTCTATTACACTGTTTGATATGTCTCTCTCTCTCTCTCTCTGTACGGCTTTTTAGCCGGAGAGAGCGGAGGGTGGGGAGAGAGCCTTAAATGTTGCTGTCCTATTCTACTATAAACTGTCCCTGTTTAGTCGTATTAAGGCTGGGCCACCTAGTAGGAACTGCAAGGTCTGTGTGGTCCGAATATCTATGTAACGCTCTCTCTCTCTCCAGGTGTCCAGAGGGTGGCAATATAGTCAAGCTTGGTGTAGAACAATTCTTTCTCTTTTAAGTCACTCATCTCGGTAGGAGCATACACTGCATTAAGAGAGATGAAGCCCAATGAGTGCTTCATCCTCACCAGCATCATACGCTTATCAAAAGGTGTAACATCCATAACTGTGGAAGCCAGGGTAGAAGAGATCGCAACAGTCACCCCCCTTTGGCGAGCACCATTGCTACAGCCAGACCAATAGTATATATAAGCATCACAGCTGATCTCGCCATAGCCAGGACGTCTCACCTCAGAGAGGGCCTATATGTTGACCCCCAGCCGCCACAGCTCCCCAGATAAGGGAGGTAGTTGGTTATCATCCGAGAGAGTTAATATGTTCCAGGATCCAACCTGGAGACAACTCCAAAAGTTAAATCCCGGAGTGTGTCTTTGAGATAGTAACTCCTTGGCACCGCCACGACCACTCCATAAATTCGGAGCGGGTCTTGGGGATCCGCCGTCCATTGGAGTGCAGGGGTCCCGAGGGTTTACCCTACACTCATCACAGTTGGCATCCATGCTCGCTGGGGGGAGCAGCAGAGCCGCTCCCCCAAGCCAAGCAAGGTGGAGTGGTCATGCCACTGGACTGGTAATCCAATGGTGCCGCGTTCGAATCCCGATGTATCTATAGGAAGATATTATTAGGATGGAATTTGTGCTATACCTAGTATCAGTGCATTACCACGAAGCCCACCGAAACGCCAACAAAATACCCTCAATGTTTTCTGATTAAATAGCACTCTATGAATATTCCCATATTCAAAATATGCTACAGGGGGACAATGCCTAGTGAGTTCATTGCTCAATAGGTGGCGTTGTGAGAGTGAGTGTCCGAGTCTAGGGGATGAGACAGTGAACCACTGGGACGAGGCAGCTCTAGATATGGTGCTGCTTCGAGCCGTGGGTGGGCAACCGGGCCCCGTGCATCTTGTGAAGGCAAGATATCGGGGGCTGGTTGCATCGCAAGGTGCTTCACATGTTTCTCTCCATAGACTGGAACGAGAACTCACAGGCTTCACCGTTGAATGTACGGTTGAATGTACAGGTTTTCAGCCTATTCCCGAGAGGGCATAGGTACCCACCTAACCAGAAAACTTGCCTCCTATGGTCGCTGGTCCCATAGAGGAGGTTTTTTGGGGTGCCCCGGGGTTTTCCTTCCCCTAGGATAGTGTAGTGTATAATATACTAGTTTAGTGGATTGATAGAAAGAGATGATGTTTTCGAAGGCGGACTGGGAATTGCCTTCTGTGTTAATGAGACACAGAACAAAACAGTAGGAGAGGCCAAGTGGTGAACCAGGGTCCCAGGTACCCCTGTCAGCCACCTACAGTATAGCACTCCACAGAGTTCTTCCTGCTCGGCTGGTGCCTACAGCCTCCTCTCACATGACTAGAACCCAATCCTCTCAACATTAGCTAGGAAAGGCCCTAGAAAGCCGCTTTTGGCGGGAGGATAGGTCCCCTGTTTCAACTCCTTTCGGGGTTAAGCAAAATGGTCACTCAGCTAATACAAAACAACCTAGGGTCAAAATGGTCACTCAGCTAATACAAACAACCTAGGGTCAAAATGGTCACTCAGCTAATACAAACAACCTAGGGTCAAAATGGTCACTCAGCTAATACAAACAACCTAGGGTCAAAATGGTCACTCAGCTAATACAAAACAACCTAGGGTCAAAATGGTCACTCAGCTAATACAAACAACCTAGGGTCAAAATGGTCACTCAGCTAATACAAACAACCTAGGGTCAAAATGGTCACTCAGCTAATACAAACAACCTAGGGTCAAAATGGTCACTCAGCTAATACAAACAACCTAGGATCAAAATGGTCACTCAGCTAATACAAACAACCTAGGGTCAAAAATGGTCACTCAGCTAATACAAACAACCTAGGGTCAAAATGGTCACTCAGCTAATACAAACAACCTAGGGTCAAAATGGTCACTCAGCTAATACAAACAACCTAGGGTCAAAATGGTCACTCAGCTAATACAAAACAACCTAGGGTCAAAATGGTCACTCAGCTAATACAAAACAACCTAGGGTCAAAATGGTCACTCAGCTAATACAAACAACCTAGGGTCAAAATGGTCACTCAGCTAATACAAACAACCTAGGGTCAAAATGGTCACTCAGCTAATACAAACAACCTAGGGTCTACGTTTTTTTTTTTTTTTTTGCTGTTTCAAGGCTTGATAGATGTCTATATAATATAATGAATGAATGAATAAATATATATACCAAGAAATTACCATGACCCCCTATGTGGGAAATATGCCCCACAAGCTATCATGTTTGCATATTATCCATACTTTAAATTACTTCAGTAATTTACATTGGTGTGAATATTCTCCAATAATTATAATATAACTCATAGACTACAGTAGATCTGGACTGGACACGCAAATGGAACTTTGCAGCATGGGACCCAAAATCGGAGAACGAACCCCCAAGTTCGAACCTCGAAACCGCGAAAATATCAAATTTTCCCGGTTTCGAGGTTCGAACTTGGGGATTCGTTCTCCGATTTTGGGCCCCTTACTGCAAAGTTTCATTTTTGTGTCCAGTCCAGATCTACTGTAGTCTATGTATAACTATATATTATCAATATGATATTGTACATAGTTCGAGCCATCTACAAAGATACTCGAACGTAACTACATAGTATTATTAGTATTATTATTATTATATGAGATGCCGAAGTCTCCAACCAGGGTGCAGAAACACCATCAAGATCAATCCACACAAAACACCCGGAGGCACTGGAGAGAGACTACGGCAACTTAGGAAAAAATAAAAACATATACTGTATATTGTACTGTACATATACACATATTAAACGCAGATAACATATTATGCAGTGGAGGATATCAAGCATAAATATAATACAATAAAATAGAATAAAATAAGTTTAAAAATTAGAATTAATGCTGCAAAAAAGCATTAACTCTAGACTTAAAAATGGAGATATTAGCGGAATTGACTAGGTCATTTGGCAACTTATTCCACAAGTCAACCATGGCCGGCACAAAACACCGTGAAAACTGTGTAGTAGAAAAATTAACACGGCTCATGGCAAGATCATTAAGATTGCTTGTGAATCTAGTTGCACGAGCCCGGACATAGGGCCCAGGCAGAACCCCATGTAAGGGATGCTGAGGGTTGTTAAAAACTTTAAATAAAAGACTAAGGGCACCAACTTTACGTCGATGACACAGATCAAGAGACAAATTAGGTAGAATAAAACTGATGTAATTTAGCGACCTGTCAAGCAACTTGAGATGGCAGTCAGCTGCTGACAACCAGACAGGTGAGCAGTACTCGAAATGTGGCAAAATAAAAGCATAAAAAGACTTGATAACTGTGGCGTCGCAAGCAAATATTTTATAAACCTTGCGAAGCAGACCAATTTTTTGGGAAATGGAAGAGGAGAAAGAACGAATATGCTTTTCAAAAGTAAGTTTGGGATCAAGAGTAACTCCTAACAAACGCAGAGTATCCACATTCTCAATTTGCTCGCCAGAAACTTGTAGATAAGGATGGGGAGGATCCAAGGTACGAGATCTGCTGATGATAATGGAGAGTGTTTTACTAGCATTAAGTTTCATGCCTCAAAGTTCACACCATGATGTAATTTTGGCTAAATCCCTATTCAGAGCAGTAGCTCTATAGAGTATATATTTATAACATTGTTTATAGTTCGAGCCATCTAAAAAGATACTCGAACGTAATATTAAGAAATGGTCCAAATTAAGGAAACGGTATTCATATAAAATTCATGCCGTAACTGACCAAAAATAATATCACGAATCAGTCCGAAACTTCATATACAATATTACTGGTTCGTGAAATAGTGAACCATTAAAATCTGGATGTTAGCCTGCACAAAGGAAAAAGTCAGTTCTTACCACGGGATCGTCGGGATCACACGCTTATAATAGTGGATAATATTAACAGCTGTAGTGATTAAAAGCGTTCAGACGTGTTAAATTAAATTATATAGTAAAAGGTGATCGTAGAGACTTACTACACAACACGGTCCAGGATATTGTACTGCAGCTACACCCGACAAACACCTCGTTCGCTTTCCAACGATAAGCTGGCCAGGAGAAGGATACATTTGTTGAGGGCGTTACGAGGCAATCCCTCTTAAAAAACACAAGTGAGTTTCTTAAATAACTTGCGTTGATAACATCAATCTTTACCACGTGGATTTACTTTAGTGACCATACACTTTGCCACAGTAGAAATTATGATTGTCTATAGATTAAACAGAGAAAGTAAACTCAAATAAAAAGCTAATAATACCAACTTTGCTTTCAGATTTACTTGTTTAGTGAAGGATTCAACCTCGAACCGTAAGTAAATTTTTTAAAAAAATTTAAACGACACTACTGCAGCGTTATGAGAAACAATTCATTAGGGAAAATGGCACCAATAGATTCGCCATATTTTTCTCCACATAGTCCGCTTGGAGGATTTTCGTTATCGACAAATTGAAAAAATACCCACTTCACATGCAAATACACCAAAAATCTAAGTCAAAGATGTCAAACAGCGGGGGTGTGGAGGCGGCAGCCCCCACCCATAATACTAGGATAGGTTAGGTAAGGTTGTTAGGTTAGGCTAATGTCCTTTCAAAGGGGTATAGTAAACACTAGGACAGCCTATACCCGGTTAGAGGAACGTCCTGCAGTAGTCTCCTTGAATGCTACCTTAGTGTAGGCATATTTGCAATTTCGTGTATTTTTTTTGTTAAAAGCAAAAACTCACCTGATTTTGTAAGAAGGTATCATAAGCTTTAAAAAAAATTAGGGTGGCATTTTTTCGGAACATTCTAAGGGTATGAAATCCAAGATGGCGTCCAAAATGGCCGCCGAACACTAATAATGCGATATCTTCACGAGTACACGTATACAATTACAAATAAAGTGTCTAAATATAGGTTTTCTGAGACCAGGAATCAAATGGAATCATCAAAGTTATGTTATATGTATGATCTACATGCCAAATTCCAAAATGGCCACCGTGCACCCGCAATGTAAGCTATACCGGACAATATAAAGATGATGGAATTATATTCGTACATCGATTTTATCGTGGCCTACAGGTTCCTTATACCATGTATTTCATTCCTATATGTGTCTAGCGCGTAAAAATGTATTACTGATCCTGAAAAAGAAAAAAATATCCCCTTTGTCGCCTACCTTGCAAGAGGCGGGTGGCTTTGTTTACATCCGCCGCGAAGAAGAAGAAGAAGCAGCAGCGTTGGGGAAAATTTGGTTTTTACCCCTACTGTTTAAATATATGACTATTTCAATAAATCTTGGGGGGTGAGGGGGGGCTTGCCCCCCCCCCCCCCCCACTCTACATATTTTTTATCCATCGGCAAACGGTTATGGCCAAATAGTTATTTTTCGCGAGTGAAGGGACGTGTTTTTAGATTGTTGTTTAATGGGTAAATATGCATTTACGCCTATTTTCACACATCAAAACACCCTTACACAACTCTAAACTAGATAAAAACAATCGAAACTAGTTTTTAACAATTTAATTAAATCATCTTTAAATTGACCGCTATACCTTCTCCCTTTGCATGCATTACCAAGCCAACAGGATTTTGCAATTACAAACCAAGTATCTATTTAAAGACCTGTATTTTTCACAAAGAATACATAATTAACAAGCTAACAAACAGATATAAATAAAATGAACTACTTGAATTACTGTTCAATCTCTTAAATCGTTTTTCATTTTGTAGTTTTAACAATGGATATCAAGTAAATTATTATTTTGTGAATGTCATAGAAAGTAACACCTCAATCTTCAGTCTTCATTTATCCCTGGTTGGACAGTTTTGTTGTTGCAGCTGAAAACCCAGCATCCACAAACTTCCGTACATGGGATATTGTTCTTGCGACAGCTGCACCTTCCTTCAAATCCACGTTTGCACCCGCACTTTATGAGGTGCAATACTGCTTCAGGAGCTGGTGGATTCAAACAGTGAACTGGAGAGAAGTGACTTGAACCTGCATCAAATGTCCAACCAAATGCAGCTGGTGCTGGGAGGCACGGGTGAGTTTCACAAGCTTTTCTCCAAATCATGGATATGTAATGTGCCCGACGAATGTGTAAGTCCAGTGAACCAGAAGTTGGTGGGAGGTTTTCTCCTTCAGCTGCACGATTTGAGAAGAGGAACCAACGGAGCTCATTCACTTTTGTGTAGATTTTGGATCGATTTTGGATTTCATCCTTTCAAGAACAACATTTGCGACAGCAGTCTCTATTTCCATTACCTTGTTGTACGGGACAGTGAGGTCTAGTTTGCCTAATGTCTCCACAAGGGCCTTGGACCTGGTGTTTTTGTGGACATCCAGAGCTAAGCCGATGGTAAGGGAAGTCTCAGTGCGGTGTTTGAAAGCGACATCTTCATTTTTTGTTTCATAGGTGACCTGCCGATCAGACTTGTATGCACATACGAAATGTTGTGCCAGCACAGATGCACTTTGGTTCATAGATTCGGTCCTGCTGATTGTTTTAACCTGATGTAAACCTTGGATAGCATGCTTGCAGAAGAGTTGAAGCAAAGCAGGTGGTTCATAATTATCAAATGTTCCTTCGAATTTCCACGGGGTTGCGCTTGCAATGTCTCTTCTCAGTATTTTAGCTGCTTTCAGAAGGACTTTCACATCTTCTCTTAGGTCTTTTGTATCGGTGGCCAACGCACCAGCTAACAGTGTTTCCTTGGCTTTTGTAGAAAGTACTTGCTCAGGTTTGGTTTTGTCTGGAGGCCTGGTGAAGTGCACATCAGCGATGTTATCCAAAATCAGTTGCTTTAAGTATGGTTTGTATCACGGATTTTCGGGTAAAGGGAACCCATTGGCTTCTAGCAAACCAACATATGATTGTTCAATGTCATTCATATTCAAAGCTGAACTGTTAGATGGGTCTTTGATTTCAGTTTCCACCATGTCGAGCATCTCCAGGTCAGACACTAACTGTGCAAAATGAACATGTTGTTTTGGAGGTATGTTAGCTTTTTCTATGTCTCGTTTTGCATGGCCTAAGCACAGAAGGTGATACTTCATGTCCTCAGCAACTGCTGTAAGAAGATCAGATGAGCCTACAACATTGCTCAGTCTGACTTTCAAAAGTTTTCTGTCTGTTTGTTGACCAATGGTTTTGAGCTGAGCTCCCATGTTTTCAGTTGAGACATCATGCAATTTGTCTGCTTTGTCTTCCTGACAAATGACACACATCTCCTTGTCGAAAGCCTGACTTCTGGTAGATCGCTGTGATGTGGAAGCACTTGTAGATGCAGCATCAGATTTTGGCGGTCGTCCTTTTGTCTTCTGGTTTACATCACTGACGCTGCCTGTCGCTTGTCCTTTCTCATATCTGGTCTTGGCTCGTTCAATGCATGTTTTATGTGCGAGATCCTTATAACATGTCTTGTGGTATGAAACCCCATTCTGTAACAGTTCACGGGCAGACAAACCTTTTATGCGATTCTTTAATGCAGAGAATTCTGTTTCCCCATATGAACATCGAACATGAGTTGTTGTAATTACTTTCTCTACTGAAGGCAAATAAGGACGAAGCACATAGTTTGTATAATCTGTTTGCTTGCTGCTCAAATGGCAAATAAAGCATAGTTGAAAATCCACCGTTTTTTACTTGTTAGATGAAGACTCTGCCATTTTGGTACTTGCAGCCTGCAAAAGAAGAAAATAATATGTTAGTATAATGATCACTATTTCACGCCACGTAATAACATAGTTATTTTGTATTTAAACAATGATGGCGTATCTCAACCACAATAAATATTCTTAGATACGCACATAGTTATACGCACATGTTTGAACATTCATGTAAATATAGATATACAAAGTTATATAGTTAACAATATAAACACATGTATATAAATACCCACAGAATAAACAAGGTGCACGCAAAGATGCGAGGAGACAACTAACATCGGTGTTACCAGATAATTAATCAAAATCAAAAGTAACGATTTCCGGCCGCCATATTGACATAAAAAAGGCAGCCTCTGTCTGAAATTGTGCAAAATAAAAAGATTAGCAGTCAGGTGGAAGTTATTGTTATTATAGTCACCTCTATATACAAGTTATTGTTATTATAGTTACCTCTATATACAAGTTCCAAGCAGTTATTGTTATTATAGTCACCTCTATATACAAGTTCCAAGCAGTTCATGCTGAACAAAATATATTTAAACCACATTAATTTAATTTTAGCATCAAATTTAGGGAGTTTTGCTACGGTGGCGGCCATCTTGGATTTCAGGCCGTTAGAATGCTCAGAAAAAATGCCACCCTAATTTTGGTTCATGTTTATAGTATCATCTAACAAAATCAAGTGAGTTTTTGTTTGTAACAAAAAAAATACACGAATCCTTTTATAAATGACAAATGTGCCTACACTATATCCGGAAAAGGACAAACTGGATTTTAGGTCACGTATGGGATATAATGTTCTAAGTGGATACTAAAGCTTTGTATTAGAGTATTAGTCACCACAATATAATTGTCTTTACCGCTGCATATTAAATTATTTTTCCTTAGACTTTGTGAGTTAAATAAGGGTGATGGCGGCCATCTTGGATCAGCTGAGAACTAATATTTTTCATTTGTTGTTACCGTAGTTTTAGTATTTTGTCATATTCTATATCAATACTAACCCTGCGGGGGTCTGGGGGCGGCAGCCCCCAGGTTAGGTTAGGTTGTTAGGTTAGGGTAATGACAAAATATGGTTTTGGGGGCATGTTTTAATATTGCAAAATAATGGGTATATAATTATGAATTTCCAGAAGGAAAAACTCCTTAAAACACACTAATCAATGAAGGAACTGATGAGAAAAGGAATTATAATACAAAAAACACATACGTGACCTAAAATCCAATTTGACCCCGGAAATTTTTTATTTTAACCCGTGGAGCCCCGGCTAGTTTTGTAATGTTTGCGCACCAGAACCCGGCCGGTTTTCAAAAAATTATTTTATTCCAGAAACAATAGCGAATGGGTTAGGAATGAAGGAAAAACCACGAAAAACCGCTCAAAAAGCTTAAAAAATGGTTCTACAGAGCCCCCGAAAACGGATTTTACAAGAGTAAAAAATTGAAGGCAATTATCCCAAAAAAACAGGTTATTGCGTGCTCACGCACACGCACGTGGACTTTGAGAGTTTTCAACCATCGGCTCGGTTGGGTTGCGTGGGATACGTACACAGTTCCCATACAAATCTGAGCCCTCTTGAGTGGCTACACCTGAGGTTACGGTCGGCGCAATTAGGGTGACGCGTCAGGCGCGTCTCTGGGGCTGTGCGTTACATACATCGCCGACGCGTCGCTGGGGCTGTACGGGTTAATACCACGAATTTTCAGAGCGTTTTTTATTAACAACATTGGTCATTTGCATCAATATAATTATAGTGTTTGTAATTAATTAGAAATCTCGGGAAAACCAATTTTCCCCATTAGGCCTATTGATCGATGTTGAGACACGCTCCCCGATAGTGATTTGAAAAGACATTAGCCTAACCTAACAACCTTACCTAACCTAACCTAGTATTATGGGTGGGGGCTGCTGCCCCCACACCCCCGCTGGTTGAGTACTAATCCCTTAACACAAAAAAAAACAAAATTGGCTGTCGATTATACGAAGATGAACAAAAGAGTCGATGAAGTCTATGGTGTTTACTCTGCAATCTTCAGCTCCATTGTACATTGATAACGGGAAAGTACCGTATTGACAACCTTGTTACGAAAATTAACTTTTAGTACCATACTTTTATATTAGGTTTTTCCAAGGGTTTAACACATTTTCATATGAGCTTTAGAGCTATCGATGAACTGAAGTACCGTGTTGACAACCTTGTTACGAAAAAGACATTTTAGTACCATACATTTTTATTAGGTTTTGCCGAGGGTTAAAACAAATTTTCTTATGATCTTTAGAGCATATAGATTCATTATTTGTCTTCAAATATATCAACAAAATTCGTGGTATTAAAATAACATTAAACCGGCTATCCTAGTGTTTACTAGCCTATACCCCTTTGAAAGGACATTAGCCATTATAACTCCATTTATTTGTCACCAATTATTTTGACATATTTGAAGACAGATATGGAATCTATATGCTCTAAGCATCATATTAAAATTAGTTTCAACCCGCAGCAAAACCTAATAAAAATATGTGGTACTAAAATGGATTTTTTCGTAACATGGTTGTCAAAACTTCCTATAAACGGCACCGATTCGTACACACGCCATTTAGAACAAACATTCCCTATATATATATATATATATATATATATATATTAATTAGTGTACGATAATTTTGGTGCAAATTCCATAATTTGTGGTCCCAATACGATAATTCTGCATTTAGAATATGGCAACACTGCGTCCGCCGCCGCACTCATGTTATTGTTGTGAACCTCTCGGCCCTCCCACTGCCAGTCGGTGGCGGAGTAGGGTATGTCCCATAACACTGTGTTGTTTGCACTGTTATCCAATCAGCGGGGGTGTGGGGGCGGCAGCCCCCACCCATAATACTAGGATAGGTTAGGTAAGGTTGTTAGATTAGGGTAATGTCTTTGTTACGCTTTTAACCCCTCATTTTCCCTGAACTCCATAGCCCTCCCCACTATCGGGCGGCTATACCTAACCTATCCTAGTGTTATGGGTGGGGGCTGCCGCCCCCACACCCCCGCTATTTGACATCTTTGACAGGTTTTTGGTATATTTTTCTGTGAAATCAGTTTTTTTCAAGTGTCGACAACGAAATTCCTCCATGCGGACTATAATGAGAAAAACATGGAGAGTCTATTGGTCCCTATTTTCCCTAATAAATTGTTTCTAATAAGGCGGATGTAGTGTCCTTGAAGATTATCCTTGCAGGGTGTAAATATATATCTTTGTCTATGTCTACTAAGTTGTTAGTGATTACATATAACATCTGTTGTCTGTGCATTTGTCTTATTGTTACAAGTGGGTCGAGTTTAATGTCTCGTTTGAGCAAAGTGACCGGTGTAGTGTGTCTGTAATCACGTCTGATCCATCTTGCAGCTTTGTTTTGTAAGGCCTCTAGTTTATTTATATTGTTGTGAGTGTGTGGATCCCAGACGGTGTCGCAGTATTCTAAGTGTGGCCGAACAACTGTTTTAAATGCTAGAATTTTAACGTTTGCGTTGCACTTGGTGAGATTCCTGTGCCGGAAGCCCAGGGCCTTCACAACACCCTTAACCCCTTCTGTACCGGCGACGTCTTGTTAAATCTATTCTAGCTAAATTTAGACGATTTTGTGCAGCTTAAGAAGGATCTGCTGTAGTAAAAAGGGTTAAGGGGGATACTTAGAAGCCTGTTAATTGCTGGAGGCCCTTTATAAACTGACTAACATCGTTTAATCGCAGCCAGAATATAATTAAAAGGACGATACCGGTAGTGACAGTTAAGGGGGCCCACCTCGCTTTTTTTCTCTTTCTCTCCCTCTCTCTTTGGCTTGTATTCATTCGGCCCCATTCAGCCTACTGTTTTAAGACGTTAACCCCCATCCAGGTGCCAATATTTTCCTGACGAGTGGTAGTGAGCCAGCATATATATATTTTTGTTTTGACAAGCTAAATTTGTATTTTTTTAGATAGAAAAATGTGTCCGGCGAAGCCGGATTTCTCCATACAATGCTGGTTCGCTATCGCTCGACAGACAGAAATCGACACCTGGATGGGGATAAGTCTTAAAACAGTTGGATGAATGGGGCCGAATGGATACAAGCCAGGGAAAGAGATTAAAGAAGAGAAAAATAAAAACAAATACGGTGACCCCCCTTAAGTGAAGATGTACACATTCTAGTCCAGTTCAACGTCCAGCCTTGCCCTTGATTCAAACATGTCGCTCTGGCCTTGATCTATAAACCTGATATATATATATACGCTCTCTCTCTCTCTCTCTCTCTCTCTCTCTCTCTCTCTCTCTCTCTCTCTCTCTCTCTCTCTCTCTCTCTCTCTGTCTCTCTGTCTCTCTCTCTCTCTCTCTCTGTCTCTCTCTCTGTCTCTCTCTCTGTCTCTGTCTCTGTCTCTCTCTCTCTCTCTCTCTCTCTCTCTCTCTCTCTCTCTCTCTCTCTCTCTCTCTCTCTCTCTCTCTCTCCTCTTTTTGTCATGTCTCAACCTCGGGACTGTAGGCTGTTCAGTCGCCTGTTACTCATACAAGGCCTCGAGATTATAAATTACAGCTTCGAAATGTTGGGTGTTTTATATGTGTCGCACTATAC
>JBAKBP010020383.1:0-42694 GCA_037953745.1 Lithodes maja | reverse complement strand
AGTGATGTCAGTAATGTGAGGAGGACCAGGTAAGAGTATCATCAGTATGAGTGTGTGAGTTATGTCAGTAATGTGAGGAGGACCAGGTAAGAGTATCGTCAGTAGGAGTGTGTGAGTGATGTCAGTAATGTGAGGAGGACCAGGTAAGAGTAACGTCAGTATGAGTGTGTGTGATGTCAGTAATGTGAGGAGGACCAGGTAAGAGTATCATCAGTATGAGTGTGTGAGTGATGACAGTAATGTGAGGAGGACCAGGAAAGAGTATCATCATTATGAGTGTGTGAGTGATGTCAGTAATGTGAGGAGGACCAGGTAAGCGTATCGTCAGTATGAGTGTGTGAGTGATGACCGTAATATGAGGAGGACCAGGTAAGAGTATCGTCAGTATGAGTGTGTGAGTGATGTCAGTATTGTGAGGCGGACCAGGTAAGAGTATCATCAGTATGAGTGTGTGAGTGATGTCAGTAATGTAAGGAGGACCAGGTAAGAGAATTGTCAGTATGTTGGGTCATGATGGTTGTGATAGTCAGTCTTTGTCAAGGGCGCCTGCTTACCTAACGTTCATCGAATATACACGACCTAATGGCACCCTCGTAAAACAAGAAGCTGTTGTTACCTGTGTGTTTAGAACTTTTAGAACTTCGTGTGAACTTCATTTACAGTACCTATTATACGAGATGGTGCGATTTTACTTTGCTATCAGCTTTATAGCATTTTGTTTTCTATCACCAGCTTCCCTCTGATCTATCCCCTTCATCTTTACCATCACCACCACCACCACCACCCATGTCCACCACTATAACCTATCCCATTTGTCATAATTAATCTCCTCCAACATGGCTGCGACTCCTCCCTCGCTGCCTTCCATCACTACTGCTACTAAAGTTCTTAGAAGTTTATTGTAATATTAATGGACACGTGTCATGGTAGCCGGAATATGGATATTACATTGCCTTACACAACTGATTAAGAGATATGCTGTATATATGACCCATCGTAATTTCAGAGGATATTTACTTCCATTTCTACTGCACCAGCAAAGCTATTTACACTTTATTGTCTGATCACTACTACGACCATCAATTCTATTATACCTACTTTTGACCCTCCCTTCATCATCAATATCAGTATTGTTCTTCTCACCACCAACGTCATCTGCCAACAATCCAACACCTGCAGTAGACACTGCAGCAGATGCTTCTGACGAACCTGAGCCGACATCAAACCAGGACAGCCGCCCTGTTCACCTTAGTCTCTCCCCCACTCCTCGTGCAAGAAGCCTGCTAGCACGAACAGTACCAACCCCTCGCCCCCGTTCTAACCACTCCTCTCCCCGACCTGTACGTAGAGTCCCGCCACCACAGGTTTCCGGATTTACACCAGTGAGGAACGGTGCACGGCCAACGCAGAAAAGGTCTCATCTACCAGTCACAATGTCAAACAGATTTGAGATATTGGTAGAGATGGAAGACGAACCAGAAGAGACCAGGCTCGTTGGGGATTCCATCCTACAAGGACAGGTCGAAGAGTTCTGCGACAGAGTCCCAAATCAATGAAAAAGATTTTGCATCCCAGGAGCTGGACTGGACGACATTGTGAAAGCCTTCGAAGATACCACAAAGGATGCAAATGAAAATACCCTTTTTGTCATCCATGCTGGTTCAAATGACGTCATGCGCACCAGATCCGAAGAGTTGATGGAGAAATATCGCAAGATGATCCAGCACTACAAAAACAAGTCAAGGAATATCGTCATCTCAGGCATTCTCCCCAAGATCGACGCACCTGACAAATTCTACGACAAGGCCTTCAGCCCAAATAGCCGACTAAAATATTTGTGTCTGAAGGAAGAAGTTGAATTCATCAACCTCTGGGACAACTTCTACAACCAGCCTACTCTGTTCCGCAAGGATGGCACTCATCTAAACCCTGTGGGTTCAGCACGCATGGGTCGTCTCCTACACGAAGCAGTCCGCAGCCATGGATCAAAAAACGCCATCCGAGAAGAAGCAGCAGTGACATAAATCATCCAACGCCAAGAAAAAAACAGAGGCAACCGAGGACCACCAGCGATAACGACCGAAGACAGCGAGGACCGAGGACAGCCATGAACATAAATGTAGATCCGACAAGAACCAAAAATATTATTAAAGAGCGTTCCGGGAGTTCTAAAATAACAAATTTAAAGGTTTTCTATGCAAACGCTCGTAGCATACGCAATCAATTTTCAGATTTAGAGGAGCTAGTGTTTACAGAAAATTATGATGTGATTGGCATAACAGAATCTTGGCTCAATACAGAAGATAGAAACTTTTTAGCAGAGTATTCACTTCCCGGTTATGTAATGTTTGAGAAAAGCCGAATAAATCGAAATGGAGGTGGCGTTTTACTTTATATCAAAGAAAGTCTTAACCCTACCCTCATGTCAAAACCTCAAATTGTGAACGTCGACGCATCTTTTGTGCTAATAAAGAATAATAAAGGTACACAAATAATACTTGCATTAATATACAGACCTCCAGCTCAATCAGTGCAAACTGACCGAGAAATTTACGAACAAATTGCAGATGTAAGTAACTCACAAGATACCGTAATTTTTGGCGACTTTAATTTACCTGTGACCAAGTGGGGCGATACTCTTACTTCACACTCCGGACATGACTTGTATACGAACTTGCAAGAGAGTTCGCTTTATCAATTTGTTCGAACACTGTCCCGTGGTAATAACGTTCTTGACATTGTACTTGCAACAAAAGAAGAATTAATAGAGAATTTGAATGTTGGTGATTGTGACGTTGACCACTCCGTTAGAACCGCATGGCTTGTCCTACAGTGACTCGCTAGGATCGCCAGGGCAGTGGATGGGGCTACAGTTTATAAGAACATAAGAACATAAGAAAATGGGAGTCTGCAGAAAGCCGATTGGCCTAAGCAAGGCAGATCCCTGTCCCACACAACCCCAATTCAATTACAAAGCCCAATTATAGGCTTCACACTCTAATACCCTGAGGATCATCTTACCAAAACGGTTAGAGATTAACGCAGGATTATGGGGGTCTGCAGAGCGCTGATTGGCCCAACCCGGCTGATCCCCCTTCACACCCAACCCTTCTCGTCCATATGCTTATCCAATTTTATCTTAAAGCTCCCTACAGTTTTAGATCCCACTATAGCACTTGGTAGTCCATTCCACCCATCTACAACTCTGTTACCAAACCAATACTTGCCTATATCTTTTCTGAAACGAAAATTATCTAATTTGAAACCATTGGTACGAGTTCTTTCGCTATCACTGAGCTTTAGTACATTTGTCATGTCCCCTTTGTTAATCCCACTAACCCACTTGAACACCTCTATCATATCTCCTCTAACTCTGCGTCTCTCTAACGAATGTAAACCTAATTTCTTCAACCTTTCTTCATACGAAAGATTTCTAATATTATGGATCATTTTTGTCATTCTACGCTGTACTCTCTCCAATGAATCTATGTCCATTCTGTAATAAGGACACCAAAATTGGACAGCATAATCCATATGGGGTCTCACTAATGACAAGTAAAGTTTTAAGATAACATCAGCAGTTCTGTTACTCACGCTCCTAGAGATGAACCCGAGAATCCTGTTTGCCTTATTACGAACGCTTATACACTGTTTTCTAGGCTTCAAATCATTGCTAACAAACACACCTAGATCTTTCTCGCAGTCTGAATTTTCTAATTCTAAATTAGCTAGTTTATAATTATTTAACATTTGTTTGCATCTTCCCTATCTTTAATACCTTGCATTTGTCAATGTTAAACTTCATCTGCCAATTTACTGACCATTCATGTAAGGTATCTAGATCCCTTTGGAGGCACTCTATATCGCTATCTGAATCAATTGATCTCCCTATTTTAGTATCGTCTGCGAATTTACTTATCCTACTAGTTATACCTAAATCTAGGTCATTTATGTATATAAGAAACAACAGGGGACCTAATACCGATCCCTGGGGGACACCACTTTTGACTGCTCCCCATTCTGACTTGGTACCATTTATGCTGACTCTCTGCTTCCTACCAATTAGCCATGACCTAATCCATCCTAACAACGCCCCACCTATTCCATGTGCCTCAACCTTTCTCATCAACCTCTCATGAGGGACTCTGTCGAAAGCTTTACTGAAATCTAAATATATAATATCATATGACTTGTCATTATCTACTGCTTCATATACCTCTGAGAAAAAACTAAGCAAATTAGTAAGGCAAGACCGTCCCTGAGTGAATCCATGCTGAGAAGAATTGATTAAGTTAAATGTTTCTAAGTGGTTTCTCATTTTCCTAGCAATAATTGACTCTAGTAGCTTTCCTATGATTGAAGTGAGACTAATGGGACGGTAATTGGATGCTATTGATTTATCACCTTTTTTGAAGATCGGAACTACATTTGCAAGCTTCCAAGCTTCTGGAACAATACCTGTTTCTAATGACTTGTTAAATAGAAATGTTAATGGATAACTTAACTCATCTCTGCATTCTTTTAATACTCTAGCACAGGGGTTCCCAAACTTTTTGTTCCTCGGTACCCCTTGGGCTTTTTTATAGGTTCCCTGTACCCCTAACACAAAAAATTAGGCTTAATATTAAAAAAGGACATTTTACTATTTTGATATTATTTTAAATTTATAGTCTGCATGTGTAGATTACATAGGTATATTAAATGGTGATAACAGAAATAAAGCAATTACTAAGGTAATTTATATTTTGATCCAGCACATACAATACATACCTGTTTATTATTATCCAAAACATTAATAAACAAAACACTCAGGTATTCTTATTTTGATGCATCGCAGTAACTCAACATAAATGGATCACTACCAATTCAACACACATTCAGTCCTGCAGATAAGGCAGAAACAGGGCCAACAAAATGAAAAAAATGTTAATGCACTCTAGTATTCAGACAAAATTATTGATAACAATTGTAACCAAATCTAAACAGAACTAGTGAGATGGGTGAGCTTGTTTTTTAGCAACAAGCTCACTGATACGAGGGGAAACTTTAGCAATTGCACAACGAAGATCATGTTCAGGTGTGTTGAGTTTTGATCTGTATTTTGATTTGATACCTAATAGTACTGAAAATGCCGACTCACAAAGCCATGTTGATGGAAATACCAACAGTGCTCGAATAGCAGGTTTGGCAATCTGTCTGTATGAGTTTCGCATTGAAAACCAAAAATCACACACATTCTTCTCCGAGTATACATGTAATGCAGAATCATCATGTTGCATTTCTACCAGCTCCTCCTGCCTACCTGTCCCAGCCTGCAACACCTGAGCATTTGTACTGAAAGGATTCCTAAGATATACAAATTCATCTCCATCAAGGCTTGGAAAATAACTATTAATTTCTTGCTCCATCTTCATAAGATGCTCAGTTGCTAATCCTGTGAACTTGTCAGTCTTAGATCGTGGATTTTGATCTATAAATTCTGTTACATTACTAAACATAGCCAAGGTATCAGACTGAATGTTTCCCCTCCACAGTCGAAGTTTTGCAATGAATGCTTTGAGCTTAGCTATACTGCCACAAACTGTTACATCTCTTCCTTGGAGAGACTGGTTTAGCATATTTAGAGCATCAAAAATATCCACAAGATAAGCAAGGTTAAGCATGAAGGAATGATCCTTCAAGGAAGTGACGAAATCTTCACACTTGTGGGAATGCTGAAAAAATTCTAGCAATTCTCCATGAAGCTCATAAATACGCTTTGTGACACTTCCCCGGGAAAGCCAACGTACATCAGTATGGAACAGAAGTACACTGTGATTAGCATCAAAATCTTCACACAATAGTTTGAATAACCGGCTGTTAAGAGCACTCCCTTTTACATGGTTAACCATCTTGACCACCAGTGATAACACGCTGGCTAGTTCAGCAGGAAGAACCTTGCATGACAAAACAAACCTATGGATCATGCAATGCATAAATATCACATGAGGTGCTACTTCCATGACACGAGCTCTAAAACCAGACTTTCGTCCTAACATTGCTGGTGCCCCATCAGTTGTGCATCCTCTCAGATTTTCCCACTTCAAACCATGTTGCTTGAAAAATGAATCTACCACTTGAAAAATATCTTCGCCTTTAGTTGTTGCTTCTAAGGCTGCATTCATTAAGAACTCATCCTTAATGCCTTCATTTCCTACATAGCGAGCAAACATTAGTAGCTGAGCACAATTTGTAACATCAGTGGACTCGTCAAGTTGAATTGCAAACCCACTTTCAGACATAGAAATCTCGCTAATCACTTGCTGAAAAATATCAAGTGACATTTCTTCTATTCGTCGTTGGACTGTATTGTTTGACAAGGAGATAGAGTTGAGCTTTTTTTCAGATTCATCTCCAAGGACACAACGCACCATTGCTTTTGCAGCTGGAAGAACAAGGTTTTCCCCAATGGTATGAGCTTTCTTTTGTTTGGCAATCATAAGTGAAACTTCATAAGATGCCTGCACCACTGCACTGTTTTGTTGGAAAATCCTTCCACTTGGATCCAGTCGTTGCTTCTTTAACACTTCTTCTTTACGTTTAAAAAAGTTAAGGTCTTTGTCTTTGAACTCTGGATGAGCTCTCTCAAGATGTCGAGTAAGTAGGCTGGGCTTCATTGAATCATTCCCCAGAGTTTTTTGACATAGTACACACACTGGAGTATCCATACCATTGTTTACTACAAATGTAAACCCGAACTGTAAGTAGGTCTCTGAATATTTTCTTCTTTTACTCATCATTATTTACCTTCCTAAAAGATAGAAAAAAATAGATTAGTT
Source organism: Lithodes maja (assembly GCA_037953745.1). Taxonomy (NCBI): domain Eukaryota; kingdom Metazoa; phylum Arthropoda; class Malacostraca; order Decapoda; family Lithodidae; genus Lithodes; species Lithodes maja. The sequence continues at coordinate 35,876 of JBAKBP010020383.1, read as the reverse complement.
AACTAATAAGCCCAAAAGTGCCATAAAACAGCATCCGGCCACATCTGAAACCTGATATGTGTATCTACTGTTAATACACATACCAGGTTTCAGATGTGGCCGTATGCTGTTTTATGGCACTTTTGGGCTTATTTTATGTTTCCGATGCAAGGAATAAGAATATAGCTACTGCCACGGAAAGTACATGACAATAAATTTAAAATCACTGTATATATTAATATTAGATATTTCTGTCTTTTCATTGTTTTTCTTAACTGTATGTATAGAACTTTTAATGCAACACTGTCTTACAACAAGGATATGGAGAGTTAGTAACGAGAAACGTTTGCACACTTTCACTAGCTGTAAGTGTAAACAGGACTGAGTGACTCAGTGAGGCGTGAGCCGCCAGGCACTGACGCGTCGGTAAACACGTCCTGTACCTGTCATTTCTAGATTGGTAAAGGTAGTCCTACAGATCTACACTGCAGATACAGCCATGTGAAGTTTATAATAGTAAAAAACAAATGGTATTACCCTACTCCCAATAAATTTCAATAAAAGTTGTGCTAATCAATAAGAGGAAATTGAGAAAAGTGCAATCTGAGTGCAGATTACAACACCATGTATTGTACAGTAGTAATTATTTTCTTCAGACCAAATGTACCCCCTGAAACGTGCAAATGTACCCCTGGGGGTACATGTACCCCAGTTTGGGAACCCATGCGTGACTAGCTCCTTCAGAGTGTAGATGCACTGGTCCGTACCATGATTCTTTTTAAAACCAAATTGATTACTATTAGTTGAGATATACACTGAGATTCTGTCTAAAATGATTAACTCTAGTATCTTACTTACAATACTGGCAAGGGCAATAGGTCTATAGTTGTATTTTGATGTAATTTTGCCAGCCTTGTCTTTAATTACTGGTATCAAGGTAACGGACATCATAGATTCTGGTAGGAAACCATGGATTAGAAAGCTGGTAAAGCAACTGCTGAGTTTCTCCAAGAGGAGAGTGGAGGAGTACTTCAAATGTTCAGCATATATACCATCAAAACCACAGGATTTGTTAGCATCTAGCCTACTTATTGCAGCCTTGATTTTTTCACTTGTAACTTTAATTGTGTCATATTTTTCTTCTTTGTTACACTCTGTTGTAGCAGCAATGGTATTTCCTTGGTGCCCAACTGAGTTAAACAAAGTTTGGTAATGTGTTTTCCAAAGATTGGCTATGTTATTAGTACCAGAGATCCCATCTACACTAACGGGTAGAGGTGTGCAGCTATTATGCATTTTTGTAATATCCTTCCAGAAGGCCAATCTGTCTTTGCTAGCAAAGTTTTTGGCCAATGCTTCTCTTCTTAATACATTTTCATTGTTTTTTATATATCTGATTGCATACTTGCATCTAGCCTTTAGTCTGGTGAACATGTAAAAAATGGGTCCCTGTCTCGGTTTGTTATGATCCAGCCATACACTACGAGCATCTCGGGATGCCTGGTATAGTTCTGAAACATGGTCATTCCACCCAGGTTTGTTAACCTCTGAAGTGCGCACGGGGGTAATTGAAAACCTCCCCCTGTGCTGACGTATTTGAGGTGTTTCCGTCACTAAAATATTCATTGTACCATTAATAGCATTAATAATTATCCATATGCGCCTATTATGGGTTGATTATAAAGGTATTAACCTGAAACAACAATAAAACGAGTGAAAACAGCGTTTGGATGGTCAAAATCGGAGATATAGCCCGCGAGTTGTATAATGTATGGGTGAGGCAAGCTACCTTCCCGCCAATTTTCCCCAAGGCCACTGCGACACAGTCGATCAATACTCTCTCTCTCTCTCTTGCACTCGATTGCCATCAGTGATGACAACACCCTGCTTGCAACTCGCTAATGTTAGCACGAAAATATACCTCAGAATAAGGGAATAATAGGGAAAATAGGTGATAACTGAGGGATAGGAGGAAAGTGGGGAAGGAGGGGAGGTAGAGGACTGAGATTTTGCATGGCCCAGGGGCCAAACAAAAATAAAAAAATAAAAAAATAAAAATAAATTTTTTTTTTTTTTTTTCGATGTCAAAAGTTGATTTTTAATTTTACTTACTCAGGAGAGTCTTCCCGCAGTCCGCCGGGGGAACTCTTAACCTCTGAAGTGCGCACGGGGGTAAATGAAAACCTCCCCCTGTGCTGACGTATTTGAGGTTTTTCGTCACTAAAATATTCATTGTACCATTAATAGCATTAATAATTATCCATATGCGCCTATTATGGGTTGATTATAAAGGTATTAACCTGAAACAACAATAAAACGAGTGAAAACAGCGTTTGGATGGTCAAAATCGGAGATATAGCCTGCGAGTTGTATAATGTATGGGTGAGGCAAGCTACCTTCCCGCCCATTTTCCCCAAGGCCACTGCGACACAGTCGATCGATACTCTCTCTCTCTCTCTTGCACTCGATGGCCATCAGTGATGACAACACCCTGCTTGCAACTCGCTAATGTTAGCACGAAAATATACCTCAGAATAAGGGAATAATAGGGAAAATAGGTGATAACTGAGGAATAGGAGGAAAGTGGGGAAGGAGGGGAGGTAGAGGACTGAGATTTTGCATGGCCCAGGGGCCAAACAAAAATAAAAAAATAAAAAAATAAAAATAATTTTTTTTTTTTTTTTTTCGATGTAAAAAGTTGATTTTTAGTTTTACTTACTCCAGAGAGTCTTCCCGCAGTCCGCCGGGGGAACTCTTAAGAGTCTTCCTGCAGCTCCCGGGTTAAGAGTCTTCCCGCAGTTCCCGGGTTAAAAGAGTATTTTTTGTTATGCTTGTGAACGTCATGAGCGTAGTCACATTTTATCGCTTATTATCACTTCAATCCTTCTCTTTCGGACTTTCTTTCTTGTTTGCGTGCACTCACTAGGTGTTTATGGGTGACTGGACGACTCTGCCCATGGGACAACTCGGCTCGGACAGCTCGGCCCACTTTTGGACAACTCGGCCACGACGGCGAGACAACTCGACCCATTATTTGAGACAGCTCGGCCCCATGTTTTGCTATGGGGCAATTTGACGAGACCAGTCAGGATTAGGATGGGGAGAGCTAAGTGGAGGGTTTATGGGTGAGGCCATGTATGCAGCACCAAATCCTGTCCTCTGCGTATGCACGGCCTTTTCCCTAATATTTTTATTATGTTATTTAGGCTCAACTGTTAGGTTAATTTAAGTTAGGTTAGGTTAGGTTAGGTTAAGATAATATAATAGTAGGCCTATAAAGGAAACAAAATCGTTCCAAGGGGCCTAAGATTCTCACGCATGCGCAGAGGACAGGATTTGCAGGATTTGGTGCTGCATACATGGCCTCCCGTTTATGGCGTGTGTGTAATGTGGGCGAAATGTTCGTTTATTGTATAATTATGTCATAGGCTAGTTCTCTCGATTCATAATGTGTAGGTTAGGTTAGGTTAGGTTAATTAAGAGTTGTCTCGTAATTAACACGGGGCAGAGCTGTCTCGTTTTTACTGGGCCGAGCTGTCTCGCCGTGGGCCGAGCTGTCCCGTGGGCCGAGTAGTCTAGCATTCGTGTTTATGTAGGTTATTCTGTCATTGATAATTTGCCTTAACAATGTACTCTACACTTGCTATGATCTTATAACTATTATATATCACCTGAATTGAAGTCCAAATGCAGCTCCTAAAGTAATTATATACAATATTCCACGCGAGAGTCAAGAGCAACATGCTTTGTTTACAAACAAAAAATCCCAAATAATCCCAACTCACCTAGGCTACTCATTCTACTCGTACGTAACATAGGCTGACACTTAACCTCTGAAGTGTGCATGGGTGTAATTAGACACCTCTGCCTGTGCGCATGTATTTGAGCTGTTTCCATCACTAAAACATTCATTTTACCATAAATAGCATTAATACTTATCCATATGCGCCTATTATAGGTTGATTATAAAGGTATTAACCTGTTACAACAATAAAACAAGTGAAAACAGCGTTTGGATGGTCAAAATCGGCGATACAGGGCGGGAGTTACATAATGTATGGGTGAGGCAACCTCCTTTCCCGCCAATTTCCCCCAAGGCTGGAGAGACACTGTCGATCGATACTCTCTCTCTCTCTCTTGCACTCGCTTGCTAACAGTGATGACAATGCCCTGCTTGCAACTCGCTAATGTTAGCACGAAAATATACCTCAGAATAAGGGAATAACAGGGAAAATAGGTGATAACTGAAGGAGGGCAGGAAAGTGGGGAAGGAGGAGAGGTAGAGGAGTGATATTTTGCATGGCCCAGGGGCAAAACAAAAAATAAAAAACAAAAAAATAAAAATATATATATTTTTTTTTTTCGATGTTTAAAGTTGATTTTTTTTTCTCTGACTCTTAACCTAACAAGTGCGCATGGGGGTAATTGAAAACGTCCCCCTGTGCTGACGTATTTGAGGTGTTTCCGTCACTAAAATATTCATTGTACCATTAATAGCATTAATAATTATCCATATGCGCCTATTATGGGTTGATTATAAAGGTATTAACCTGAAACAACAATAAAACGAGTGAAAACAGCGTTTGGATGGTCAAAATCGGAGATATAGCCCGCGAGTTGTATAATGTATGGGTGAGGCAAACTGCTTTCCCGCCAATTTCCCCCAAGGCCACTGAGACACAGTCGATCGATACTCTCTCTCTCTCTCTTGCACTCGCTTGCCATCAGTGATGACAACACCCTGCTTGCAACTCGCTAATGTTAGCACGAAAATATACCTCAGAATAAGGGAATAATAGGGAAAATAGGTGATAACTGAAGGAGAGGAGGAAAGTGGGGAAGGAGGGGAGGTAGAGGACTGAGATTTTGCATGGCCCAGGGGCCAAAAAAAAAAATAAAATAAAAAAAATAAAAATAAAAAAAAAAAAAAATTCGATGTCAAAAGTTGATTTTTTATTTTACTTACTCTCAAGAGTCTTCCCGCAGTCCGCCGGGGGAACTCTTAAGAGTCTCCCGGCAGCTCCCGGGTTAAGAGTCTTCCCGCAGTTCCTGGGTTAATGGCCAAAAGTGCATTATAATTAACAAAATCTAATACATTCTCACGTGATAAAACATATTGAAGTTAATTGCAGTGCAAGTTGCAAGAAATACACGTAAAATAAGAGGAAAGAGGCGACCGCTCTTCTCTTCCAACGACTAGCCGCAAAATGCAGTGTTGTTTTAATAAGCCTAACCTAACAACCTTACCTAACCTATCCTAGTAGTATGGGTGGGGGCTGCTGCCCCCACACCCCCGCATAACTAGTAAAAAGGGCTGTCCGGTGTATTTTAGTTTTCTTATATATTTCCCTTATAATACATTTCTGCTCTTAATGATATATATAGAAATGATGTATATGCTCTACCAGATCTAATAGGCACCTAAAGGAGGTGTATGTTGCTTCGCAAAATCTGAAATTGCCCTGGAGGAGGTTACTAGTTTCAATTGTCCCTATTTTGATTATTCTATATACAAATTAATTTCTGCTGGTAAATTTAAATACATATGTTGCATCTACCGTTCCCCAAATACTCCTCCAGAGCAAAGTCTTTTTGATTCTCTGTCCTCACAACTCAGTGTCCTCAACTTAAATGCTTCTTCTGAAATCACTGTGTTGGGTGATTTTAATGTCCATAATGTTGAATGGCTCACTCATTCAGCCAGGACTGATGATGCTGGTCTTGAATGTGAGCTATTTGCAGACTCATTTAATCTCGCTCAACTAGTCAACCAACCCACCCGTGTACCAGATAATCATAATTCCCACCTACTGGACTTATTTTTAACAACCAATTCAGAAAATTATGATGTTACAGTGAGGTCCCCGCTTGGATCTTCTGATCACTGTCTGATACAGGCCACCTGTCTATCACCTACCACACCTTCCCACTCTGAACCTGTTTTGGTGACTAAATGGCATTACGATAGGGCAGACTGGGAGGGTCTTCAAGGTTTCTTTATTGATATTCCCTGGACCTCTTTCTTTTCTAATGATGCACACTCCACCTTGAGCCACATGCAAGATTTTGTAAAAATTGGAATGGAAACTTTTATTCCTCATCAAAAGTACATTAAAAGATCTAATTCACCTAAATAGTTTGACCATAATTGTGCTAGAGTAACTGAACAAAAAGCAATAGCCTACAATGCATACACAAGATCAAAAACACATGAAGCCTTTAATTACTTTAGAAACATCAGAAATCATGCCAAAACTGTATTAAACCTAACTAAATCAAACTTTCTCCACAAGCAGGCAAATAAACTTCTAAATAATCCAAATGATAACAAAATATTTTGGTCTACTCTTAACTCATTTAAATCCAACTTCACTACTGCTTCATCCATTCCACCATTAAAATCTCCGACTGGCAATCTTGTAAGTGACCCACGAGGTAAAGCTAACCTTCTTGCGGATATTTTCTCCACCAACTCAACCTTAGATGAAATAAATCAAGATGTCCCTGTACTTAATTTGAATTCGCCTGAAATTCCCTCACTTAAGATCCACACCAGACATGTCAAAACTATTTTGCAGAATCTCTCGGTAGATAAGGCTCCTGGTCCAGATGAAATTCCTCCAATAGTACTTAAGAATTGCTCCTTGGTGCTCGCTCCTGTATTGGCAAAAAATTTCCGTCTGTGTACTCATACCTCATGCTTCCCAGTACCCTGGAAAGAAGCAAACATCCATCCAGTTCCTAAAAAAGGTGCCTCTTCAGATCCATCAAACTACAGACCAATAGCTATAACTTCCACTCTTGGTAAAGTCTTTGAAATTATATTAAATAATCACATAATTAAGCATCTTGAGAATAATAAATTAATCAGTGATAGGCAATATGGTTTTAGACGATGTCGATCAACTGCAGACATGCTTTGCCTTCTTACGCATCAAATCAACCAAGCTACAGACCAACATGGTGAAACACATACAATAGCACTGGATATATCAAAGGCATTTGATAGAGTCTGGCATCAATCCTTATTGTCGAAGATGTCACACTACGGCCTTGCATCATTAGTTCCATTAATTTCTTCTTATCTTCATAACAGAAAAATATGTGTAATGGTAGATGGCCTTTATTCTCAATTTCACTCAATAAATGCTGGTGTTCCCCAGGGATCAGTTTTGGCCCCAATTCTGTTCCTCATTCATATCAATGATCTCATATCTACCACTCATAATCCAATACATTCCTACGCAGATGACTCAACACTCCACAGTTCCTTCACATTTACCAATTCTTTCACCCAACCCGATCTTATAAATTCAAAAATAAACACTGCAATTTCTCTGAACCAGGACCTTTCTAGAATTAATGGATGGGGACAAAAGAATCTAGTTTCCTTTAATGCACAGAAAACCAAGTACGTTCAATGTTCTAACCGACAGAATCTCACCGACTCCCATATATTTTTTAATGATGTAAATATTCCTATTTCCCCTAGTATTGACATTCTCGGTGTAACATTAACTACTAACTTGAGCTGGACACATTATGTTAGAAGCATTGCTAAGAATGCCTCTAAAAAACTGGGACTCCTGTACAGAGTTCGAGAATTCTTCACTGACGAGCAGTTGGCCGTGATATATAAAAGTCATGTGCGTTCTCAGATGGATTACTGTTCACCTCTGTGGGGTGGAAGTGGAGTGGTTGCATTGAGGCAGTTGGACAAAATTCAAAATAAAGCTATTAGATTAATCAATAACCCTGCAATCACACAGGACCTTCCTACATTATCCATACGAAGAAACGTTGCATCCCTTGCATTATTCTACAGATATTTTCACAGCAATTGTTCCGAGGAACTTGCTTCAATTGTGCCGCCTCTCCACATCTTTCCCCGTAGAACTAGGGCAGCTGAGAGCGCCCATGAATTTACACTTTCTCCTCCACAATGCAGAACTTCTGCTTATCAGAATTCATTTATCCCCAGAGCTACTACTCTTTGGAATTCACTTCCCTCGAATTGCTTTCCACAAACTTACAATCTACAAATGTTTAAATCCAGTTGTTACAAACATTTTATGAATGGAGGATGCCTATAGGCACATGGACCTTTTTGTTTTATCTGTGTTTTTCCTTCCTCCGTTCATCGTCTCTTTAAAAAAAAAAAAAAAAAAAAAAAAATATAAGGTAACTGTTGGTGCTAAAAATCAGTAATACCTTATTATTTTGTGTAAACGTAATAACTAAAGAAATAAAGCTTAGCCTAGTTTCCACTGTTTAGCCTATAGGCTAGGCCTAGTCCTGTTGATAGTGCCTTATCTCAGCCTATCCACCCCCTCTAAGCCAATATCGGTACTACCTAGGCTATTTCGGTACTCCCTAGGCTATTTCATTATGTCTAATGTCGTAGGATTACATTTACATCCTACAATTCAGATGCCTCAAGCTCGATAATTATGTCATAGCCTAGGCCTATAGCCTACAATGTTTATGACCCATAGGCGGCAGGCCTACATCATTCCTATATAGGCTAGACTAGCCTAGGGACTAGGCCTATGTCATTACCACCACTGTCCACAACATGCACTATTTTTTACAATTATTCAGAATAGGCCTAGGCTCCCCGCCTTAATATACAGTAAATTATTTATTAGGGTGCGAGCCTTTTCCCTATAGCCTAATTACCGGTACCAAGAACTAGGCCTAGGCCTATTGTTGTTGTTTTTTTTCACTTTTCCACCATAGTATTTCGTATTCCGTAGTATTTCGTCATCCTCTATAATAATGGTAAGATCATAAAATGTTTTGGGGGCCGTGGGGCGTAGAAGGCAGCCCCTAAGTAACCAAGTTAGGTTTGGTTATTGGGATTACTGTAGGTTAATGACAAAATATGGATTTCGGATCATTTCGGAGATCATGTTAAAATCCATGGATAGGTCTAATGGCTAAATAATTACATTTTTGGCAGTAATGACATAGGCCTACCGGTATAGGCTATAGGAATAATGTATAGGTCATAAAGAATATATACGGTATGTGACATTAGGCTACCGGTATATATACCGGTACGGTAGGGGACTGGACGACTCGGCCCATGGGACAACTCGGCTCGGACAGCTCGGCCCCTTTTGGACAACTCGGCCACGACGGCGAGACAGCTCGGCCTATTAATTGAGACAGCTCGGCCATGACGGCGAGACAGCTCGGCCTATTATTTGAGACAGCTCGGCCCCATGTTATGCTATGGGGCAATTGTTTTAATATAGCCGTGAAAAACCCTGTAGCCTTGAAATTAGTGATTGTATCTAACCTTGTGATATAGCCGTGAAAAAGCCTGTAGCCTTGAAATTCGTGATTGTATCTAACCTTGTATATATATATATATATATATATATATATATATATATATATATATATATATATATATATATATATATATAATGACGATCAGACTAAAACACGCCCACTAATAGGAAAAATCACAACCATTTTAATTTTCAGCCGATGGTGATTAGCATAAAATTATTTCCCATTTTTATAGAAATCAGTTACTTTGCAAATAGAGTAGCGAAATATGGAGTGATCATGAAAACGTGACATTACGGTACCCCTTGAGGTTTATGTCGCCTTTTTTATTAATTCCGGCTGTCATTAGACGATCTCATACAGCTTAGGAAGGATCTGTAAGTGTTGAAATGCTGAAGACTGTCTAGAATAACCGTCTGTCTTCCATATAACCTTACTAATCTAAATAAAATTACCTCATAATAGACAAAATACACTGTAAAGTGCGTCATGATCCTCAAGGGGTTAACATGATGATGATAGAAGACAATCATATATTTTCATTCCTGATCCTACCTACAGTATAATTATGTCCCTTTTTTATTTATTCGTTCTAGGAAACATTTATCCTCTAAGTCATCCATTAGTATTCTCATTAATATTATTGACCTACCGAATCATTTGTTGTTAGCCATTTCTAGACCGGTACTTTCTGGATATGTACATAATATATCCGTAGTGATACTACATATTAAATCACTCAATAATATAGATCCCCAGCGGTCGAGTGGGGTAATTTCCAATATTACTATGTTTTGTTCTATGTGAGTGAGGGAGACAAAAGGCAGAATTGCCTGTAGCGAGTGCCTCCCCCATAGTTTAAAGAGTAACTGGGCCAAAACCAAGGGACGTTCGAGTCAAAATGCCTGGCCACACAGAGTTTGAAGTAATTTAAGCCATAGGAGAAGGGAAAGACTGATTCTGGGAGAGAGTTCCAGAGCTCAGCTGTTGAATAGAAGAAAGACAGAGTAACGTTTCACTCTTTGGTTGGAGAGTTGCACAGAGTAGGGGTGGGTGGGATTGTATTGCAAGATGGGTTACTCAGCTATTACTTCAATTTTGTACCAAAATGTGTTAACTATGAAAACTTGGCGTTAATACAACGCAGATGCATTAAATTCATATTTGTCCATTAACCTAACAAGTGCGCATGGGGGTAATTGAAAACATCCCCCTGTGCTGACGTATTTGAGGTGTTTCCGTCACTAAAATATTCATTGTACCATTAATAGCATTAATAATTATCCATATGCGCCTATTATGGGTTGATTATAAAGGTATTAACCTGAAACAACAATAAAACGAGTGAAAACAGCGTTTGGATGGTCAAAATCGGAGATATAGCCCGCGAGTTGTATAATGTATGGGTGAGGCAAACTGCTTTCCCGCCAATTTCCCCCAAGGCCACTGAGACACAGTCGATCGATACTCTCTCTCTCTCTTGCACTCGCTTGCCATCAGTGATGACAACACCCTGCTTGCAACTCGCTAATGTTAGCACGAAAATATACCTCAGAATAAGGGAATAATAGGGAAAATAGGTGATAACTGAAGGAGAGGAGGAAAGTGGGGAAGGAGGGGAGGTAGAGGACTGAGATTTTGCATGGCCCAGGGGCCAAAAAAAAATAAAAAAATAAAAAAATAAAAATAATTTTTTTTTTTTTTTTTCGATGTCAAAAGTTGATTTTTTATTTTACTTACTCTCAAGAGTCTTCCCGCAGTCCGCCGGGGGAACTCTTAAGAGTCTCCCTGCAGTTCCCGGGTTAAATATCGAGAAATCAGTTGATAAGAGATTAATTTGATCATCAGCTGAAATAAAATCGACTATAATAACTCACAACAAAGCCACTCGCCACTAGACAGCTTCCTCTCTCCATCACCCCTTCTCTCCTCTCAATACTCTTCGGTAAGTAGATGCGAGGTGCCGTTGCAAAGGCTTATCCACCAATACCTTCACCTGACCTATAGATTTTTCGGGTGTACTATGATTGTAATATGAAAATGTAGCATTCTGGAAAAGACTGAATGTTCCACTTGTGGCAGAATAATGCGATACCTTTAAAAATAGGCCTATATTTATATGATTTTGAATTACTGAATTACTTCGATCTTATTACTCATTCTAAACACAATACATTCTAATACTAATGTGTTATCTTTTTAACTATTTGTTTACAATATATGTTTATGAAACCACGGTTAATAATAATCCTTGATATGTCAGGTCAGGTGAAGGTATTTAGGGATAAGCCTCAAATGAATAATAACAATATAAGTAGATAACCAATCTTTAAATACAGACAAACAGTAAGCAGAGATTATACGAGAAACGTAAAGTTAAAAATCCTTGATTTGTATTTATATCTAATTTAAGAATAGTCACAATAATTGACCTTGATAAAACTAAATATGCAACAATACCTTGCATCATTATTAAGATATGATACATTTACTCACATGTAAAACTATTTTGTATGTTTTAATACTTAATACTACTACTACTAATAATAATAATAATAATAATATTAATAATAATAATAATAATTTCATGACACTGAGATAGGGTGGGTGTTAACCTAACAAGTGCGCATGGGGGTAATTGGAAACGTCCCCCTGTGCTGACGTATTTGAGGTGTTTCCGTCACTAAAATATTCATTGTACCATTAACCTGACAAGCGCGATATAGACCTAGGTGCTAGGGTAGTTATTTGTGCATTTCTAGCCCTGGAGTCTGACAGAATTCGTTATATTTACAATATAAAGCATTATTTGTTTTTGGTATGCTTTTATTTTACATATATGATGTATATATGAACCTTCAAGAGTGCTAAAATAAGTGGGAAAAGCATTTGGGTGGTGAAAAACGAAGATATTGGCCACCCGGTCATAATCTCAGGCGAGAGAGAGCCACAGGCAGCCCTCCCCTCTCGCTGTCTGGGAGTCAACTGAGACGAGCGGGGCGGTGTGTGCCGGTGTCTGGGTGTTGCATAACGATCTTTTATGCAACCCACTTGTGCTACATTATCGCGGGAGAGAAAAATAACCGATAAATGATGATAATAAGAGGAAAAATAGGTGATAATTGAGGAGGGGGGGAGGGGGGAATAAGGTGGGGAAGGAGGGGAGGGGGTGGGGTGAAAAACACATGGATGAGTACTAGAGGGGAATTATCTCACCTAGAGACAAAATCCTTTGTTTTGATAGGCCCTTTTTTTTTTTGGAAGGCTTTTTTTATGGTCTTGCTTCCGTGAGGCCTATCGCGTTCCCTATAGGAAGCCTTCCGTGAGGCCTATCGCGCTTGCCGGGTTAATAGCATTAATACTTATCCATAGGCACCTATTATGGGTTGATTATAAAGGTATTAACCTGAAACAACAATAAAACGAGTGAAAACAGCGTTTGGATGGTCAAAATCGGAGATATAGCCCGCGAGTTGTATAATGTATAGGTGAGGCAAGCTGCTTTCCCGCCAATTTCCCCCAAGGCCACTGAGACACAGTCGATCGATACTCTCTCTCTCTCTCTCTTGCACTCGCTTGCCATCAGTGATGACAACACCCTGCTTGCAACTCGCTAATGTTAGCACGAAAATATACCTCAGAATAAGGGAATAACAGGGAAAATAGGTGATAACTGAAGGAGAGGAGGAAAGTGGGGAAGGAGGGGAGGTAGAGGACTGAGATTTTGCATGGCCCAGGGGCCAAAAAAAAAAAAAAAAAAATCGATGTCAAAAGTTTATTTTTTTTTTCACTCACTCTTAAGAGTCTCCCCGCAGTCCGCCGGGGGAACTCTTAACCCGTGGAGCCCCGGCTAGTTTTGTAATGTTTGCGCACCAGAACCCGGCCGGTTTTCAAAAAATGGTTTTATTCCAGAAACAATAGCGAATGGGTTAGGAATGAAGGAAAAACCACGAAAAACCGCTCAAAAAGCTTAAAAAATGGTCCTACAGAGCCCCCGAAAACGGATTTTATAAGAGTAAAAAATTGAAGGCAATTATCCCAAAAAACCAGGTTATTGCGCGCTCGCGCGCACGCACGTGGACTTTGAGAGTTTTCAACCATCGGCACGGTTGCGTGGGATACGTACACAGTTCCCATACAAATCTGAGCCCTCTTGCGTGGCTACACCTGAGGTTACGGTCGGCGCAATTAGGGGAAATTAGGGTGACGCGCCAGGCGAGTCTCTGGGGCTGTGCGTTACATACATCGCCGACGCGCCAGGCGCGTCGCTGGGGCTGTACGGGTTAAGAGTCTCCCGGCAGTTCCCGGGTTAAAGGGATCTGCTGTGTTTGGGCCAGTCGGCTCTCTGCAGTCTCCCGTTTTCTTATGTTCTAATATTATGAGACGGTCCTTTGACTGGCGAAACAGCCGCAAAGTAAATTTAAAATAATAAGAAAATATAGTCTAGTAGGCTACAGTATAACTAAATATTAATAACAAACAAAGGTAATGATATTTTGAAACGGAATCTCTCGCCTCTAATTCATTAAAAATAAGAAAAAATTACATTGGAAACAAATAATATGATTACTTATTAGACTACGATGCAATTCATCAACGGTTTTCATAATTGTAAAGTTTTTAAAGTAGTGTTACCATCCAATTGTATATGTTAAATTATTTATCTATATTTCAAAGATAATCCTCGAAATAGAGTTATTATATATTATTTTCATGTTAAATGTAACGTATTTGTAATATGTATATAATTATCGATGAAATCAAAATTTGATGGTAATAGGTTTTTGAAAGAGAAAAAAAGTAACCGAACAAATAATATGAATAATTACATATAAGAACATAAGAAAACGGGGGTCTGCAGAGAGCCGATTGGCCCACACAAGGCATATCCCTTTCAAACCCAACCCATCTCGTCCATATGCCTATTTAATGTTAACATAAGAACATAATAAAACGGGAGTCTGCAGAAAGCCGATTGGCCCAAACAAGACAGATCCTTCTCACACTCAACCCCAATTATAGTGGTTGTGGCCACGTGGTGACGGTGGCTCACAGACATGTGATTTAGACCAGGGGTGTAGCTAGAGATTTGGAGGCCCAGGGGGCTTGGTGCCTGGAGGGGCCCCCTCCATGGTTTGCTTATTATAGAAGGGGGTGGGGGTGGCGAGCGAAGCGAGCCTAATCAGCTGGGGGGTTCGGGGGGGCGCTGTAAGCCCCCCCGAGAAAATTTTAGAATAATAATGCTACCTAGGTGCGTTTTGACGATATCCATGACTCAATAGTGGGGTACTGGTAATAATTTAATATACAATTAATTATTATATCACCGTTATCTAATGGATTAGGAATACATGTACATTGGATGGTACAATACTGTAAAACATATACCACTTTGATGAACTCTTTCTCTTTGTCGTTCATTAGGCATGTCTGAAATAAGAATATAAAATATAATACTGATAAAATAATTAAAAAATAATAATGTACATGAAACGTGATAACATTAAAATATTATTTCAACCCCACCACTGGCGTTAGGGAGTTAAAATAGGCGTCATTGGTAGGCCTAATCAAGCTATGCATTACCTCAAATCTCAATACTGGGGGCCTCTTCTTGAGAACCCCAGTAACTTGTTAGAAAGCTTACCAACGTTTGCACCTGACCCTGAACCAGCCAAAGGGCTAGCTTAGATTAACCTACAAACGAGTATTCAATGCTCACAACTGTGTTCCTTCTTATTTCACAGTTCCTGGGCTTGATATGTACAGCCACCATAGCCTATAGCCTATATGGAAGGCGTATGGTAGCATAAATAAAAGTTATCCAGAGTCTAAATTTGAAAGAATGAGTCATAGTGCTCATAGCCTAACCAAGGTAGCCTACACTCTACACCATTAATGTTGCCTCGCTATGCTCTATTTTAGCTGATGTATTGCACCCATACTTAATTGACTAATATTAAACGACTATGCATCTTTTTCACGATAAAGCTAAGGTTTAGTAAGACCATAAACATTGTATAGGCTATGTTAGGCCCCCTACAGTTCGAGAAAAAAATATGAGACCAAAACATAGTCCTACAAATTTCAAGGCCTAAATATTTAGCACTTTAGAAGTTTAGCCTACTCTACAAATATCTTCGATACCACTCAACTTTCTCACAAGGTTAAGTACATAAGTTATCTATGAAATATAGCTATCGATTTGACCATTACAGTTCACGAAAAAGAAAATATTACCGAAATTTTTGGTTCATATATTTATTTATAATTGTATGTAGGCCTAATCTTCGATTATACACTCAACTTACTAACAATCACCATGTTTCTTGTTGTCAAATTAGGCTATATCTTATTATTCCTTTACACATGCTAACGAAAAACACAGTATATTAACCAACTGTCAAACTCAATAGTGCTATTTTGTAATGTATATAAAGTATAATCATCAGGCCTACCTATAGGCAGTGCGTCCTAAGCAAGTGGCGGGTAGGAGGCTAGGAGCAAGAGCGACGATGTTTCCCCTTGCACCGCCAAATCAATACTGCTGGAGTGATCGTTATTTTTCTAATTTTAAATACCCATGACGTCGCAGGATAGAAGAAAAGAAAGAGGTTAAATCAGAAAACACACATGGTGTTTATTTTACTCATTATTAATATTACTTATATATACACTACAGTATATACTATTAGTATAATTAATATTATTTTCAGATCCATTTGGGGGCCCCCTTCTCTTGGGGGCCCAGGGGGCGATTTCAAACAGACCCCTCCCGCCCCCCCCCCCCCCCCCTTAGCTACGCCACTGACGACTTCCATAGTCTAATAAACTTTTGAAGTGGAAGTGACAACAGTGAAAGTGACATTCAAATGTAGGCTAAGAATAATAATATAACTAAGTATAAGTGAAAAGGACACATATAAGTAATAAAAAGTGCTTTCAATAACAATATGAACAAGTGAAAGTGACACTAAAATATATATTTCTAACAATAAATAAGTGAAAATGACACTCAATAAGCCTAGGCCAGTCAAAGTGAAAGTATAATATTAATAAAACTAAATATAAGTGAAAGAGACACACACAAGTAATAATAAGTGCCTTCATTAACTATATGAACAAGTGACAGTGACACTATATATATTATTAGCTTACCTAACAATACATAAAAGGGAAAATGACACTATCAATTATCAAAGTCCAGTGAAAGTGACACTATAATCATAATAATAATAATAAAACGAAGTAATAAGTGACAGAGACACAAATAAGTTCATGTAAATATCTTTATTGAGTGAAAATAACATAATAACTATAATAAATGACAGAATAACCAATAACCACTATCAAATCGCTTCCCGGCATAATTGCGGATGGAGCGACGAGTGCAACTGGGCGTCGTAGCCGGGGCCACGGTTGAGTGTTCGGACGCGCCGAGGTAAATACGCAGCAAAAGTTACCTCCACTTCCATCACCATCACTCCGGAACCAGTTGAGCTAGAGAGCTCTACTCAATGCCATTCTACGCAGCAAAGTAAGGCGCCCATTTCTATATATGTTCGATTAATGTAGGTAATATATTAAGCGAGATTAGCCTTAGTTTACTTTTGTTGATATTTGGCCAGATCGCCCGGATACGAGCTCCGTCCTTTGGAGAGCCGGCCCGGGCCAGGAGGGTTAAGGTGAATTCACCGTTTAAGGTGAATTCTTCATAAGACGCTGCTAACCCGTTCAGATATCTTGTTTATACCATTGTGAGTATTTCATTTAGTACAACTTTGTCATGTACGCTCCTTTCTTTATAATTACCAGTTTATTTAATTATTCTTTACAGTAACCTTATTTAAGCGTTTCTAGGACATTTGTTAACTACGTTAGTTTCGTTAATCAGACTTTGTCTTTAATTACGATTAATAGAGATTCCTCTATAGTTAATTCATAATCGTATAGTGAATAGTAAATCTGAAATCCTCGTCCCGAGTTGTTATTATTACATACAATCGATTGAATAATATATATTTCAGATCATAAATTACTTAATTCAAACTAAGTAGATATTGAATTGTAAAAATAATTCATTAGTGCATTGCCATTAAATTCATTGCATTACCTCAGAAATAAGTTTGTAATCACACAAACAAGAATTACATTTTCCATCATCGCAGTAACTTGTATGACCTGAGAAGCTACCTGGTCAAAGGTCGCACTTGCCGTGAGAGTTTACCTAGCTCGCGTGCGAGCCCCCACTCCGCGTACATTACTCGAACCAGCCACCCGTGTAATTGTCTTTTAAATCTCAATCCATTCATACTCTCCTACTTAGAGTTTTATAATCTTTTGTTTATTGAAGAATTGCCCACGTTAGACATTCGACCCACATCATTATTATTATTAAAGGTTGATGCTATAGGTTACGTGTTTAAAATTTAATTGCATATTTCTTACATAAACTATTACCACAATTGTTCATGCTCAATCTTATTTGTTAACTTTTGATCACATGTACTCCATACATTGCCTGATATTTCTTATAATAATCTGGGTAATTCTTCATCCTGATTTACGGGAATATATTCGTGATTTGATAATTTAATTGATTATGCAACGCGCTGAAAGATCTGGAATATAATATCCTAAGCGTAGATCAAATTTTTAAGATACCATTTCCCATGCCATTGAATAAACTTATGTGTATAAATTACATGTGTGTAGTTACTGAGTTCTGTAGTACCTGGTTGAATACTGATTGTGTTACGACCGGGTCTACGAATAAAACAAGGGCACTTAATGATTGGACTAGTAATAGGGCACTATGCAACAACGGTACGCTAGATCCCAACTCTCGAACTTATATGCCGGCGAACAAAAACACCTATACCCACCAGAGTTAATCTGCAATAACGGGGTATCCTTAACTGGGCATAAATGTACTCTACTTCAGGCTAACCCATACTGGTATAGCCTGATAACAAACAAGATGCAATTTACGTTAAAATTCATAAAAAGGAATCTATGGAAAGATCAATTAAATCACTGCAAGATTTAATACAATAAAAAGATGCTTCAATACAGTTACTCTAAATAACAATAAACACTTCACTCCTATCTGAAAGAAAGTGAAGTATAGTCCTACAGCATAGACCTGGAAACTTCTGAAGAAAGTCTGATGCTCATAAGATGCTCGTATCTGAAACTATATAAAGGCAGGAGGCAGGACACCACACGTGTAGACTGAATACACTAAAAGATAGGACATATAATGTTATCTGACACGAGAATACTATAAATGCACAACGGTAGCAATGCTCGACACTAAAAGAAGTACTTCCTCATCAACGAAATAGTCTGCTATGGTTGTGCAACTCAACAACAACCTAGACTTAATAAATGCTGTGAATAATAATGCGTACATATCAAAGAGCTTATATTAAATACTAATAAGTGTCTACTCGATTAATAATGTCTAGCTGGAATACTCTAGGTAAGGAACTGTGGTTGAGCAAGACAGGCTCGTAGCCTAGCGATGTCCTTAAGACTGCATCCTTTAAGTTACGTTAATTGAATAGGGTGCTCTCTTGATAGATCCAGATCACAAGTATCTGGTTCTATCCTGGCGACCCTCTAAAGACAAGCAATGAGGCAGCAAAGTGTGGAACTGGAACAGGCTAAAACCCTCAGTCAACACAATGCTGCACTCGTAAAGAACGCAAGCGAAAAGACAACACAGGCTAGCACAGGACCGGTCGAAGTCGTGTAGGTATAAGCAAACCATACACACATCGGTGACGACGACTACAGTTACCTTATCCCAGTCTAGCATTAAATCAAAGAGCAGAAACACTAAATCAATAATGGAGACACACTAAGTTCCCAACCTCTACTAACTAAGAACCCTCAAAACCTATTCTAAGTACATGTAAATATCTCAGAGGACGGCGCATACAATACAGTGGGCCGGCTATGGAAACCGTATGCAGAACCCAAAGGGACAAGTAATTGAATAAAGATGAGAAGTAATGGAAAAAAAGAAGGTCAGAGAGAGACAGTGGTAAAAGGGGTGATCGGGAGAGAGTATGCAAAGGGATGTTAGAAGCATGCGTGCCAAGCCTGTCCTGAGGAGAACAGCTCCTGTGGACCCTCATGCAAGAGGCAAGTCACACAGGAGCCCACAAAGGCGCGATGGTCGGCCAATCATGGGCCGATACGTCACAAGGCAGCAGGCCCCTGGGACGCGCCAGGAACCGCCAGCCAATCAAGGGCGCGGGAAAGACCGCGTGCGGGCGGGAAAACAACACCGAGCGAGGGAGGCAGCAACATACATACACACGCACATATTACCACCACGCTGCCTCTATCGCTCTTTCTCCTTAACCCCTTCAGACTCATATGACGCAGAGGTTGCCAGATTAGCAATAAGAAATAGTTCTCTCACTCTTATAATTACCTCTCCAAAATTAGTTTTCTGCCCACAGCTAACTCAAAGACAACTACAGAGGTTGAAGTAACTAAACTAGAGGTTTCTAAATATCCCTGATGGTAACAAAGGCTTTAAAGTATCCCTAATAGGCTCACAATTGCGTCATATGTCGGAGAGGGTTAACTTTACACCATGCATCTATATTCTACTAATGTTATAAAATACTTCACGTATACACAGACGAAAACAAAGACCACCACTGGACTGTCTGTGACAATGTGATTACAGGGAAAGAGAGAACAACATTCTCGGATAACGGTAGCCCATTTTGATGTCCCTGGCGAGCGCTAGTGGCTAACGAGGGGCGATTCTGCCCACGCTGGTAGACGTCACACCCCGCCCAAGATATAGGATGCTCAACATTAGGCGAGCACCATATCTGACAAGGCAGAATGCCGACAAGACCCGCCACACATAGCCACTCCACCAGAAATTAAATGCAAAGCTCAATTCTTACATAAAACAACATATTAGCATAAATAAAATTTTATAACCCCTCCCAAACATAATAGTATAATTTAGCCTGCTATGCTCCCTGAGCGAGCTTCACAGAGCCCAGCCTACTAAGTGAAAGACAGGTTCAACTTAGAACTTTAGCTATAACATTGGCAACTTATAATTAACTATCAAAAAGAAAGAGTTTTTATGTGATTTTTTTTATTTAATTTTAATGTTGTTTTTGACGGCTGCTCTACAGGGGCAAGCCTGGTTTTTCTCCACTCTCAACACACACTGAATGAACGGCGAGGGTTCTCCTGCAAACATACCCTCCCGTGACAAACAATCGGCCAAAACATTATCAGTGCCTGTCGGGAATAGGGTAATGATCCCGACAGGTTTTGGTCCAATAGGACATTTGAATTTGGCGGTATCGTATCGCTTGTACGATTTCGGCTGGTTCTTTGTGTATTGTAGTTTATTCTTAAGTTAGGTTAAATATTAACTGTAATGTATAAATATCTACATCAGCTCTAGATGTATTATGAAACCAAGTTTTGGGTTATAATTATTATGAGCCGGCAGCCATATGTAATTTCGCGAAGCGATCGGACGCCGGCCCTTTAGTCTCTCAATCAACACCATACAGTCAACATCTCCTCCCCCGGCTCTGACTCAACCCACAGTTCACCATGTGCTACAACTACTAACAATAATAACAACAGTCCTACATCACCAGTCCTCTAAGCTAAGTTCATTGTATCGATATTGTATTATGTGAACATTCCTACATGTCATGCAATTGAACTAGCCGTGTGTGGGGGACTGGATTATACCCATCGACGAATACCTCGTTGGTAATTATATTATAAATATTTGTTGGGATATTTCATGTACCAGTGATGTAATTTAACCTTTATATAAATTCCCGATAAAAATTGGTCCTTCGTGCCCTAAAGCTTCCTTACCGTAGTACCGTTTTGTTTGCTTCCTTGACGCTTGTGGGCTTACAAATGGCTGCCGCCTCGCGCGTTGTTGGCCGACTGCCGGTCCCTAGTTTACACCCAGCTTCTTCCCTCATGTTTTTTACCATTTAGGCGCCGTCTCTATCTTTTTTGGGACTAGTTTCCAGGTTTTTTTGGGCGTGTGATCCTTGGCGTTTTTTTGGTGGGTTAGCTGGGCTGGAGATTGGGGTTGGGGTAATTTCGTCGGGCGCCATTTCGCGCTCATAGGCTAGGCTAGGCAGTCTAGGCCTGCAGGTGTCTGTGGTGGCTTTTCATTTCGCTTTGGTGGTGTGCCTGTGGTGTTGCTTGTGTTTTGTCATTGTGGGACTCATTATTAATTATGCTGGTGGGGAGGGTTCTCATGTGACCTTTTATATTTAAATTTCATAATAGCCTAGGCCTAGTTGCTTAAAGTGGCGGTCATGAGTGTCGGTCTTTGTTAATTCCTAAGCGATTGACGGTTAATAGTCAGACCTCATGATTGTAGCTTAACCAACTAGGCTTACCTATAAAGGGCTTACAATAATTAGTGCTTCACCTTACCCTTTCTTTTAATGAATTTAGTATTTAATTCTTTTGTCTAGTTAGATAATTTCCTTTCGATAGTTTATGTTAAGGGGGATGTAATTACTATGTAATTCTTTTTGAGTAAAATTCTTAAGTAATGGGGGTTTGCCGCCGTTGATTCCTAAGCCATTAACGGTTTGTAGTCTGACCTCATTGTAGTTTAAGTTGCTTAAAATTAGACCTTAACGATGACAGATTTGAAGAAACTTAAGATTCTTAAGGGAGGGATGAAGGGAAGTTTATATAGATGTTTAAGAGATCTTGATGAATTTTTAATAAGTGCCACGGCTGATCAGATAAAAGGTAAATTTGCTACTGTTACTAAATCGCTAGCTACTTATGATAGTTATGCTCAGCAGGTATATGGTTTATTGACAGTTACTGACGATGTGGAAGAAGAAATGTCGGCAGATCTTGAGTACTTTGAGGACGTTAATACAGCCTTAGCCAGACTATCTTCCACCCAAGAATCAACCTCTGTTAAGGATACCGGTACACCAAAGGCGACTGGTTTTAACCTGCCGAAGCTTATTTTGCCTACCTTTTCCGGGGATTCGGCTACCTGGACTGGATTTTGGGATATTTTTGAGTGTTCCGTCCATCATAATAAAACACTCACATCCATCCAAAGGTTCACATATCTCCGTGGTCAATTGAAAGGGGAGGCATTGAAGTTAGTCGATGGGTACAAGCTAGAAGCTACCAGCTACGAGTCTGCAGTGGAGTTGCTGAAGAGAACTTACGGGAGAGTGGAAGTCATCAAGACCGCTTTAATTACCAAATTCTTCACACTAGATCCTCCATCCTATGATGTGGCGGACCTAAAGGAGTACTATGCCTCCTTTGAGAGCCTCCTCCGATCTATGGAGACAATGGCCGTCACCAAGGAGGAGATATTTAGTGTGAATATCTTGAATAAGATACCCTCTCCCCTAAGGGAAATCTTACGACGACAACTAAGCGATTCTCCACTAAACTTGGAAGCGTTGGTGCAGGTGTACCAGACTGAAGTCTTCAATATGGAGAGTACTGGACACTACAGACTGTGACGCATGTCGAGTATGAGCATGCTGTACAGAACGCCCAGTCAGGCCCCACTCTCGCTAGGATCGTCAGGGCAGGAACTTTGGCTGTAGTCTGTGTAGAGTTTCCTAACTTAGTTTATGTGAGCCGTTGTACTATAAGTATTATAAATATGTATTTTGTTTTCTTCTAAGTCAACGAGTTCTATTTTATATCATTAGATATAAGTATTGTGTGTGGGACTTATATGTAATGATGAGAGGAGAGAGAGAGAGATATTACGTAACGGGGATCAGCGAGTGCGCCACGCGGGCCGGTAGGCCTAATTCCCTCCTCCCTCCTCCCTTCCTCCCTTTCAGCGCGTGGGAAGTTCTTTGTCGATCCCAGATTGAGAGAGAATATGACGTCATGATTGCCAGTGGGCGGTCCTTAAGTAGTTTGCGATAGGCCGCTAGAGGGCCGAGTATAAAAAGGAGAGGTCCTCGCCACAATTCTTCAGAACTCATCAGGCAAAGCGACTTCTCATATCCCTTGCAACTATCCATATTCTTCCGACTGATGTGAACTTTCTCTACTCTCTGAACAGCCTATCTTCTTCTCTTCTCGTCCCTGTTTAACCTCCATGACCCCTTTGGTGCAGATTTAGTCAGCCAAAGTATTATCGCTTGAGTTCTCACGAGATAAGTGCCTGTTAGATAGCCTATTTTTGGAAGGGTTAACTAGAATAGGATTGATTGATGTTTGTTGCACTCGTATATGCATTTCCCTGTGTGCGATTATTCATGTTCCTGTTTTCTGCTGGTTTAGGCAATGCTAGACTGGGATAGGGTTTCTGAGTTGTGATTTCCTATGAGTACTAGGTTGCGGTTGAACCAGTACAATTGCAACGGAGACGTGGAACGCCTAGGTGGTCTTTCTGACTGTGTACCGTGGGAGTTTAGCACTGTGTTGCGAGTGAGGGCTTTTGCCTGTGCCACCCAACACTGTGCTATCTCATTTGCTTGACTTTGAGAGGATCGCCAGGAGAGAACCAGATACTAGTGATCTGGATCTCTCAAGAGAGCATCCCGTCAATTACCGTAATTTGGCCGCACAGTCTTAAGGACCTCGCTAGGCTACGAGCCGCTTGCTCAGCCATTGTCTCTTAACCTTAGATATCCCAGCTAGACTTTGCTCGACCAGCAGATACAGCATAGTATTGAAGCTTCTCCTTATGTATATTATTGTTTAAGCACTATTGATTTCATGTGTGGCACGCTTAGCTACTTCAGAGATTAGTGGCCCACGAGCACAATCTTAGTAGGCTATTGCCAGTGCATTGTCGGAGTACTTCTTCTTAATGTTTGCCATATCCTATTGCTTATTCTTATAATTCTTCTTATGTCAATTTAAAGCCTTTAATTACCAGTGAGTTATTCATTAAATTGCTGTTCAAAATCCGATACTTACTTCTTATGAGTATTCGAGAAGCATCTAACTTATCAGAAGATTCCTTGCTTGATGCTCGAGGACTATTGTTTAACGTAACGTAATAGTGCCGATCCGAAGTAGAGGGTGGAGGACTTCTTAAGTTCTTAGTTCAAGGGTGGATTACTTCGGCTTCGGCCAACACTATTCTTTAGTGTTGTAGTACTTTCTTCTTTGTTTGATTGTTGACCAGACTAGATAACTCCCGTCTTGTTATTAGTCTGTTGTGTGAAACGCTAGTACCGAGTTCTTGTATACCCCGTTATAGCAGATAGAACTCTGGAGGGTAGTGGCGTTTTTTGTTCGGCTGGCAGTACTCTGGGGTTGGGATCGTGTGTTTCCGTTGTGGCAGCGAGCCATACTCGAGTCCTGTGTAAGAGCCCTAGTGTACCCGAGTGCCCGGTCGTAACAAATGGCGACCTTGCTTAGGATTTTGTGAACAGTATAATTTTTTGCAGAGTTGTACAACATTTGTTTGTTCGTACTTTAGCGTACATATTGAAGAATATTTTTTTTTTGTAAGGCAATTAGGAGAGCATTTAAGAGACTCCAGTTAATTTAGTAATTAGTGCTTACATAAGGGAGTTTAACACTTTTGTCTCGAGAATTTTTTGGTGAACTTCAGTATGTCGTGCCCTAGTACTGACGAGGAGCGAGAGATGCTATTTGAGGAGGTGCCGTTAGTAACTAGTGAGGAGGATGCTAGACTTTTTGTGAGTAAGCAGTGCCACGTGACGGAGGAGAGGCTGACTGGGGTGAATGTTTATGGCTTGCACCTGATAGCCAAGGTTTTGGGTCTATCCAATGTAGGAGGGATGTCCAAGGGGGAGCTGATTTCCTGGGTGTTGCGTGGGCGACATGGGGTTTCGGAGGAGAGGGCGTTTGGGGGGGTTCCTCCCCAGATCCCCTCTCACTCGACTCCCACAGTGCCGTCCACTCAGTTGCCGGAGGTTAGCACTCTCCCACAGAGGGATGAGCATTGGAAGATTGGAGTGCCCTCGGGCGGTGCGTATGGTGGTTCCCCAGTTCTTGCCCCCCCTCCTTCAGTAGTGGCAGCTCCCTCTTCCGGCCTGTCTCCTGAGATGATATTTAAACTCGAGCTTGCTAAGATGGAGAATGAGGCTAGGAAGCAGGAGATGGAGAATGAGTCTAGGAAGCAGGAGAATGAGGCTAGGAAGCAGGAGAATGAGACTAGGAGGCATGAGATTGAGGTTAGGAGGCAAGAGGATGAGACCAGGAGGCATGAGGCTGAGCTTAGGTACGACTCAGAGAAATATTGTGCTCAAATAGATTTAGATAAGACTCGTGCAGAGTCGACAGGGATTCGGATGGGCCGTGAGGGCCAAGTAAGAGAACAGTCCTTGTCCCACTTAGTCAAATTGGTGCCGGCATTTAGTGAAACTGAAGTCACAGAATTTTTTAATCGTTTTGAGAAGAAGTGTAGGGAGCATAATTGGCCTGAAGAGAAGTGGGCAGCTCTAGTCTCCTCCAGACTTACGGGTAAGGGTCTGAAGGCTTATGATGCACTGCCTTTAGAGTCTTGCATTGACTACCCAGAATTGAAGAGAGCTGTCCTACGGGCATACGAGTTGCAACCAGAAACATATCGATTGAAGTTTCGGGGTGTTACAAAGACTAGGGAGGCGACCTTTCTTGAGCATGCCCGGGACTTAAAAGATGCACTTACAAACTGGACACGTTCTGAGAAAGCTGAGACGGCCGAACAGTTGACTGAGCTGTTTCTGCTCGAGCAGTTTTATAAGTGTACAGGTGCAGAAATGACTTTAACTATTAAAGAAAAGAATCCAAAAACTCTACAGGAGGCAGCTGAGATGGCTGACCTCCGGCTATCATTAATTCGTGGGTGCGGGTCTGCCCAGCGTAGTGAGGCAGGTAACAAGGGGCGTGACGCCCCACCCCCCCGAGTTAGTAATATATCTTATGCAAACAAGTACAAGAGTTATGATACCAAGACTGACCACAAGACTAGCACCGTCCCATTTAAGAAGGGGCCGGGCCCTTCCCAGTACCAAGGGAAGCCCAAAGGGGAGTTAGAGTGTTATCAATGTCATAAAAAGGGGCACTTTGCAAGAGTCTGTCCTAGCAAACCACCTACAGCAGCTGTGTCTTTGGCCTGCAACATTGGTGTGTCTCTGAAGCCTTCTGAGTTTGCCCGGGGCAGTTCGTCAGAGGCTGAGGCACAGCCAATGCAGAAGCACCTGGGAGGCTCGAACCCTGCTCAGGATGTTTTTTGCGACCATAGAGGACGGGGTTGCGTGATGTGGGCGGGGCGCAAGCATGGAGTAGAGGTCTTGCGTGATACAGGTGCTTCCCAGACTTTGATGAAAAACTTGACTGGCTACCCTATAAATGCGGCTCGGGTGGTGGTGGTGCAGGGTATTAATGCAACTCGGTCATACCCGCTGGTGCGGTTGGAGTTGGAGGTGGATGGTGTGGCACGTGAATTGGATGTTGGGATTGTGGAGAAACTGCCAGTGGAGGGCGTCGACCTTCTTCTCGGCAACGACTTTGCAATGCCCGCTTCTGAGGTTCTACCCTTAGTCGTTGCCGAGAGGCCGGCCGACGTGAGTAGGGAAGAGCGAGAGTGGGTCGAGCGGTGCCAGGCACAACCCATGGCGTGTGCTGTCACCCGAGCTCGGGCAGCTAAAGTGTCACAGCCTAGTCCTCCGTCTTCAGACCAGCAGAGGAACGATCAACAGGAGGAGGCTAAAGCTGGAGTTGGTTTTAAGAGTTTTGACTCGGCGGCTCTCCTGGGTGATTCAGTATTAGCACCATTACTTAGTTCTGGAGTAGCCCCTGGGCCTGTCATCGAGAGTGACGAGGCTGGGCATGACGAGTCTCCACGACAGCAACGTTATGAACATTGAGAGAGACAGAGGGAGCAGCTCAGTATCGGGGAGGGTCATGCATTGCTCCGGGAGCAGTTAGATCGCTTGGCACCCTCAGATATACGTCGGTTGCAGCTGGAGGACCCTGAGCTCCAAACGTGTGCTAATGGAGCTGTGGAGCTCGACGAGGACGGTGATGCACAGCCGGGAGATTTTTTTTATTTAGATGGCATCCTGTATCGGCGTTTTCAAGACCCTAACCGTAGCTGGAAGATGGGGTCCGGGGTAGTGGACCAGTTGATGGTGCCGCGGGAGTGCAGGGATAGCCTACTGAGTTTGGCGCATGACACACCGCTGGCAGGACATTTGGGGGTAAGAAAAACGGTGGCGGCTTTGGGGAAGTTGTTTTGGTGGCCGGGGATGAAGTCTCATGTGCAGTCCTGGATAAACTCATGTGATATTTGTCAACGGGTCGGGAAACCAAACCAAGTTATTCCTAAAGCTCCGTTGCACCCTATTCCTGTAATTGGGCCACCTTTTAGTAAGATTGTTGTTGACATGGTTGGTCCCCTCCCTCCCACAAAGGCTGGTAATAAATTTTTGTTAACCATCATGGATGTTGCCACTAGATACCCCGATGCATACCCCATGAAAAACGGCATGGCTAAGACGGTAGTCAGTAACTTGTTGTGGTACTTTTCAAGGTACGGGTACCCGGAGGAGATTCAGTCTGATCAGGGGTCCAATTTCACCTCCAATCTCTTTAAGCAAACAATGCAACAGCATGGAATACGGGCGGTGGTATCGTCAGCGTATCACCCTGAGAGCCAAGGGGTGCTTGAGCGGTGGCATGCCACCCTTAAAAGCATGCTCAGGTGTTATTGTGCTGATAACGGAAGAGATTGGGATCTTGGATTGCCGTATGTACTGTTTGCTGCTCGGGAAGTGCCTGGTGAGAGCCTGGGATTTAGTCCAAACGAGCTGATTTTTGGACACCGAGTCAGGGGCCCCCTTAATATGCTGCGGGAAATTTGGGAAGGAACTGTGCCGCCTTGTTCCTTGTTGAAGTATGTGTTTGAAAGCCGTGAGCGCATGCTTAAGAGTCTGGAGATGGCAGGTCGGAATTTAACAGGGTCACAAGCTTTAATGAAGGACAGGTATGATCGCAAAGTGAAGCTCCGGGAGTTCATTGTGGGACAGGAGGTGTTGATTTTGTTGCCTTTGGTGGGTAACCCCTTGTCGGCGAAGTATACTGGACCCTATAAAATTGTGGAGAAAATTTCGGACCTAGATTACCTTGTTGCCACTCCAGACAGGAGGAAGAAGAATCAGTTATGTCACGTAAACCTGATAAAAGAGTATGTGAGGCGCCCCTCTGAGCCTCTCACTGTCCCTGTGTTGGCTTGTTGCGGCCGTGGTGGAGAAGGAGAGGGGGACAGTCAAGCTTCAGAGGAGGATAGCTGGGATCACCATGTTTCAGCGGATCAGTGGGCGGGGAACTCGAGCCTAAGGGCTGACGAGGCTATAGCCCATTTGCCTGAGCCGCAATTTGAAGCTATCCGTCAGTTGCTCGGTTCATACCCCACTGTATTTGCTGAACACCCAGGCCTCACTACTCAGGCTATGCATGATGTTGACGTGGGGGACCATCTACCCTTTAAGTCAATCCCGTACCGTGTGCCCCCCATAAAACTACCCGCTCTGAGGGATGAGTTGGAGTATATGCTCGGTAGAGGGTTGATAGAGAAAGGCACCGTTAAATGGACTTCCCCCGTAACACTGCAGCCTAAGCCAGATGGCAAGGTACGCTTCTGTATTGATTTCCGTAGGCTAAACGGTTTGACTCCAACTAACCCATATCCTCTTCCTCGGGTTGATGATAGTGTTGATAAAATTGGTAATGCTCGGTTTTTGTCTAAAGTAGATTTAGTAAAAGGTTACTGGCAAGTACCTTTGTCCGAGCGTGCTAAAGAGGTATGTGGTTTTGTGGTGGACGGGAGTACTTACCGGTGTAATGTTATGCCCTACGGACTTAAGAATGCACCAGCAACGTTTCAGAACCTGATGAATGAAATTGTCAAGGACATTCCAAATTGCACCGTATACTTGGACGATGTAATCATTTATGATGACGACTTTGAGAGCCATTGTGAGCACCTGGAGACCTTGTTCCGGAAACTTAGTGAAGCAAGTCTGGTAGTAAATTTGGCAAAGTGTGACTTCGTAAAAGCCACTGTGCAGTACCTTGGGTTTGTAGTGGGAAGGGGACAGGTGTGCCCTCCTCAGAACAAGGTACAGGCTATCAATAAATTTCCGCACCCAACCACCAAGAAGCAGATCATGAGATTCTTGGGTATGATAGGCTACTACAGACGCTTTATAAAAGGTTACTCTACGGTGTTGGCACCTCTCACAGATTTGTTATCTAAAGACAAAAAGTTTTTGTGGGCGCCTGAGTGTGAAAAGGCTTTTAATTTAGTGAAGCATTTGCTGTGTACTCACCCGATACTCAGGGCCCCAGACTTTAACAGGCCTTTTCAGCTGGCAACAGATGCTAGTGGTGTAGGGGCTGGTGCCGTCTTGCTACAGACAGACAATGAAGGTGTGGAACACCCAGTAAGTTTCTTTTCTAAGAAGTTCAATGCTGCACAAAAGAACTATTCTACAATAGAAAAGGAATTACTGGCGATTGTGCTGTCACTCAGGCACTTCGAGGTGTATGTTCCAGCCTATGGCCCAGTCGTGGTTATCTACACTGATCATCACCCTTTGAGATTCCTAAATCAATTTCACAATCGCAATATGAGACTGACCCGGTGGTCATTGATGTTGCAGGAGTATAACCTGGACATCCGGCATATTGCGGGATGTGACAATGTGATTGCGGATTGTTTATCGAGGGTAGATGATCAGTCGTAGGCTATCACAGGTGTATGATCCCGAAGAGATTGACACACGGGTAGCCTCCTGCTTTGGTTTGAGTAGTATTTTGCGCTTGGTGCTTGTTGGCTCGCGGTTGTAGCCCAGCGTATTGGGTCGTAAAGCAGGATTGTTGAGCGTTTGGTATAGAAGAAAATAGGCTGCCCTTATAGTGCAGCCGGAAAAAAACATATTAAAATATAAAAATCATATAAAAACTCTTTCTTTTTGATGAAGATAATTGTATAAGTTTGTCATAGCCTATAAGGTTTGAGTAGTCCACGAACTATCAAACGGCTGAGCTGCTGTAAGCTCGCTCTGGGAGCATGATATTATGTCTTTTACTATTGTTGGGAGGAGTTATGAAATGTGAATTTTTTTTTTATAAGATGTGTTTTAGTGATAAACTCAGCGTTGTTTTAGTGCCATGCGGTCGCTGGGTGTGAGGGGTTTGATGGGGTTCTGTATATCAGATTTTAGCTCAGGGTTGAGCAAGTAAAATCTTGGGGGAGGTGTGACGCATGTCGAGTATGAGCATGCTGTACAGAACGCCCAGTCAGGCCCCACCCTCGCTAGGATCGTCAGGGCAGGAACTTTGGCTGTAGTCTGTGTAGAGTTTCCTAACTCAGTTTATGTGAACCGTTGTACTATAAGTATTATCATTATGTATTTTGTTTTCTTCTAAGTCAACGAGTTCTATTTTATATCATTAGTTATAAGTATTGTGTGTGGGACTTATATATAATGATGAGAGAGAGAGTTATGTAACGACAGCCAGTGAGCGCGCCATGAGGTGTGTAGGCCTAACTCCCTCCTCCCTTCCTCCCTTCCTCCCTTTCAGCGCGTGGGAAGTTCTTTGTCGATCCCAGATTGAGAGAGTATATGACGTCATGATTGCCAGTGGGCGGTCCTTAGTGTTGGCGATATGCTCGCTACAGGGCCGAGTATAAAAAGAGAGGTCCTCGCCACAATTCTTCAGAACTCATCAGGCAAAGCGACCTCTCATATCCCTTGCAACTATCGATATTCTTCCGACTGATGTGAACTTTCTCTACTCTCTGAACAGCCTATTTTCTTCTCTTCTCGTCCCTTTTTAACCAATGACCCCTTTGGTGCAGATTTAGTCAGCCAAAGTATTATCGCTTGAGTTCTCACGAGATAAGTGCCTGTTAGATAGCCTATTTTGGAAGGGTTAACTAGAATAGGATTGATTGATGTTTGTTGCACTCGTATATGTATTTCCCTGTGTACTATTATTCATGTTCCTGTTTTCTGCTGGTTTAGGTAATGCTAGACTGGGATAGGGTTCCTCGAGTTGTGATTTCCTATGAGTGCTAGGTTGGTTGAACCAGCACAATTGCAACGGAGACGTGGGAAGCCTAGGGGGTCTTTTTGATTGTGTACCGTGGGAGTTTAGCACTGTGTTGCGAGTGAGGGCTTTTGCCTGTGCCACCCAACACTGTGCTATCTCATTTGCTTGACTTTGAGAGGATCGCCAGGAGAGAACCAGATACTAGTGATCTGGATCTCTCAAGAGAGCATCCCGTCAATTACCGTAATTTGGCCGCACAGTCTTAAGGACCTCGCTAGGCTACGAGCCGCTTGCTCAGCCATTGTCTCTTAACCTTAGATATCCCAGCTAGACTTTGCTCGACCAGCAGATACAGCATAGTATTGAAGCTTCTCCTTATGTATATTATTGTTTAAGCACTATTGATTTCATGTGTGGCACGCTTAGCTACTTCAGAGATTAGTGGCCCACGAGCACAATCTTAGTAGGCTATTGCCAGTGCATTGTCGGAGTACTTCTTCTTAATGTTTGCCATATCCTATTGCTTATTCTTATAATTCTTCTTATGTCAATTTAAAGCCTTTAATTACCAGTGAGTTATTCATTAAATTGCTGTTCAAAATCCGATACTTACTTCTTACGAGTATTCGAGAAGCATCTAACTTATCAGAAGATTCCTTGCTTGATGCTCGAGGACTATTGTTTAACGTAACGTAATAGTGCCGATCCGAAGTAGAGGGTGGAGGACTTCTTAAGTTCTTAGTTCAAGGGTGGATTACTTCGGCTTCGGCCAACACTATTCTTTAGTGTTGTAGTACTTTCTTCTTTGTTTGATTGTTGACCAGACTAGATAACTCCCGTCTTGTTATTAGTCTGTTGTGTGAAACGCTAGTACCGAGTTCTTGTATACCCCGTTATAGCAGATAGAACTCTGGAGGGTAGTGGCGTTTTTTGTTCGGCTGGCAGTACTCTGGGGTTGGGATCGTGTGTTTCCGTTGTGGCAGCGAGCCATACTCGAGTCCTGTGTAAGAGCCCTAGTGTACCCGAGTGCCCGGTCGTAACAGCTTTCTGTCGCTGAGCCAATTTTCTATCCATTTCAACACACCGTCTTGTATTCCATGCGCTTTTAGTTTTAGCAGTAAACGTTTGTGGGGAACTTTGTCAAAGGCCTTTTGAAAATCAAGGTATATAATATCTACAGCTTTACTCTCATCGTAGAGGTTGAGGATATCGTGGAAGAAGTCTAAGAGGTTTGTTAAACAGGAACGTTTTTTACGAAAGCCGTGTTGAGTATCTTTAAGTAAGTTATTTGCCTCTAAGTGATTTATGAGTCTGTCTCTTATAACCGTTTCTAGCATTTTAGATACAATTGAGGTTAAGCTAATTGGACGATAGTTACTGGGTAGGGATTTTCTGCCTTTTTTGAATATCGGTGTTACGTTGGCTAGCTTCCACTGATCAGGCATAGTCCCAGACTGCAAGGATTCATTGAATAGCAATGTCAGTGATTTGGAGAGCTCATCCTTAGCTTCCTTTAGAACTCTAGGCGAGATTGTATCAGGTCCAGGCGTTTTATTTACTTTGAGTTTATCTAAACAATTCAATACTTCTCTCTTTGTAACGGTGATATTGCTTAGAACATCTGAATTATCAATCTGAATCGGCGATGGTGTAGGGATATCACTGAGGTCTTCGGTTGTAAAAACTGATGCAAAGAAGGTATTGAGGGCATTACTCATTTGTACTTCGTCTTTGGTGTATTCTCCATTTTCATCGACTAACGGTCCAACAGTTGAAGTAACTACTTTTTTCTTTCTGATATAACTGTAGAATTCTTTCGGGTTTGTTTTACTTTGATTCGCAACATGTAACTCCAGGGTCTTTTTACTTTGCTTAATTAACTTTTTGGCTTTGCGTCGTAGCTCTACAAATTTCACCCGTTCTTCGTCATTTTGTGAGGATTTTAATCTATCATTATCAAATTTTTTAGCAAGCAGACAGTCTGAAATATCTTTATTCCACCATTTGGGCATATCATTATGGCCTGGACGCCGTATTTTCGATGGTATGCAGTCTTGCACTGCCTTAAGGTAAGTGGTTGTGAAACACTCCCAAGATGTATTTATGTTGTTATTGTTAGTCAGAAAGCTCCAGTCAGTTTCTTTAAGCTTTGATTTAAGTTTTTGAAAATTTGCTTTCTTGAAATTAGGGACTTTCTCAATGCTGCTATTTGATTTGTTACTAGTAAACTTTAAAGTGAAAGTTATCGTACGATGGTCGCTGTTACTGAATTCATCACCAACATTCAAATTCTCTATTAATTCTTCTTTTGTTGCGAGTACAAGGTCAAGCACATTATTACCACGGGTCGGAGATTGTACAAATTGAAAAAGTGAACTCTCTTGCAAGTTAGCATAGAGGTCGTGTCCAGAGTGTGAAGTAAGAATATTGCCCCATTTAGTCACGGGTAAGTTGAAATCGCCAAGAATTACGGTATCTTGTATGTTAGTTATTTCTGCAATTTGTTCATAAATTTCACTGTCAGTTTGCACTGATTGAGATGGGGGTCTGTATAATAAAGCTAGTGTTATTTTAGTTCCTCGTTTATTATTTAATAGTACGTAAGATATGTCTATATTCACAATTTGAGGTTTTGACATTAAGATGGGATTAAGACTTTCCTTTATAAAAAACAGAACTCCTCCTCCATTTCTATTGATCCAACTTTTCTCAAACATTGTATAACCAGGAAGCGTATATTCGGCTAAAAAGTCTCTGTCTTCCGTATTTAACCAAGATTCTGTAATGGCGATTATATCATAATGTTCTGTAAACACGATTTCCTCTAGATCTGAAAATGTATTGCGTATGCTACGAGCATTTACATAAAACACCTTAAGAGTATTAGAGTTGGATGTTACAGATTGTGCATTGTCTAAATTTTCAGTTTGCATTTGACTTACACAGACCCCGTTTTTTGAACGGAAATCCTTGACTGCATCGTTCAGCAGACGACCAAGACGTGCAGCTCCTACTTCATTGAGATGTACACCATCTCCTGAAAATAAAGATTTATCATAGTAAAAACGATCCCACGTGTCGACGAAGCCGATGTCCTCCTCCCTGCAGAGTTTGGCTAGTCGGCGATTTGTACTGGTAGCTATGTTGTAGAATCGGTTTTCTACATCAATCCGGGGAACAATTCCTGAAATTAAGATTCGATTAGATTTTTCCTTGAAGGACCTGATCAGCCGCCGGTACTTGCAAAGTAGTTCCTCCGACCGCGTCCGTTGGACATCGTTAGATCCAACGTGGATGACGTACGTAGTGCTTGCGGGGGGCGAGCCTGGAAACCTCTTCCACAGCCGCAACAATGTCGTCCACGCCGCCACCTGGGATACAGAATCGCTTTCTGGTCCTGGGTGCCCTGGCGCAGAACTCGGTTAGTTGGCCACGGACCAAGGAGTCGCCCACAAGCCGAACTTCTTCGGTTTCCTCTTCCTCGTCAATAGCCAGAATTTTGAAGCGGTTTTGGCATGTTGTCGGGATGACCTTCCTGGTACTGGTACTGGGATGCACATTGTTTCTCACTAACTGAAAATTGTCCTGGGGGGGAGTGAGAGTAGAGTCATTATTATTTTCTGCAACATCTAAGGCAGCTGCTGGTGTGGGTACCGGTACCGGTACTGTATGCACTGGAATGGCAGTTGACATCGTAGTGGTTTCTTGGGCCGAGGGCACTCCTACGTTGAGTGTGGCAAATTCTTGAAGGGATTCAAGCTTCGTAGTCAGGGCATCGATAGGGGTGGGATTGAGTTGCAAGACGGGTACCACGTGCCCTACGTAAAGGAGGTGGTATGCACTGGGATAGCTCTGAGGAACACTGATTATTATAGTAGCGATAGAATAGCGAGAGAGATGCAACATTGCGGCGGAGAGAGAGAGATTGCAGAGAGTTGGTGAGTGGACGGGAGTTAATGATACGAAAGGCCTTCCTTTCAACTTTGTCTAGGAGAGCGGTGTGAGAGGAACCTCCCCACACATGTGAACAATACTCAATACAAGGGCGCACTATGCCCCTGTACAGAGCAAGAAGCTGTGCAGGGGAAAAGAACCCCCTAAGGCGGTTGAGCACACCCAGCTTCTGGGAGGCTGCCTTAGCAAGACTGGTAATATGGTCCTTCCAAATGAGAGCAGAAGAAAAAGAGACACCAAGAATATTGAGAGAAGATGAAGGGTTGATTTTTGTATTGTTGAAGAATAAGGGATAGTCCGCTGGGAGATCCTGAAGGGTAGATAGATGGAGAAATTGGGTTTTGGAAGCATTAAAGTTAACAAGGTTTTCTCTGCCCCAATTGGAAATAGTATTTAGATCAGAATTTAAGAGTTCTATGGCTTCATTACGTTTGTCGTTGAGGGATTGCTGGCTGGGGCGTTCTGAAAAACTAATGGAGTAGTGTAAGGTTGAGTCGTCTGCGTATGAATGGATGGGAATTAAGGTACAGTTAAGGAGATCATTTATAAAAATTAGAAAGAGAATAGGAGATAGGACAGAGCCC
>JBAKBP010020382.1:0-42695 GCA_037953745.1 Lithodes maja | reverse complement strand
GGTTGACGAGGAGCTGGGGTCTCTGCTATCCGCACACACACACTGGCGTAGTACAGGTCCCAAACATAAGACTCCACGACGTCTGGGCTGCTTCACATACAGCCTCGGTTCTCTACGGGCTAGGATCTGGCACGAAGACCTGCAACAGGCACTTGGCTACGTCACTCTTTCTCCGGAGTCCTCAGCTGGGCCTCTGGCACTCTTTCTCGCCGTCTCTGTGGGGAAATGTCAGCTTTTCTCCTAGCCATTGATCGACCAAGGTCTTCCTGGTGTCGGAGGTAAGCTCACCTGGTTAATAGGGACTGGTAAACTGACACACACTTTGCCTGATATAGTCAGGGCCAGACAAGAGGGGGGACTGTTCAGGGAGTCAGTTTTTATTTTTGACACTGACACGGTGTTGCTAGATACCTCTGGACTAGACAATGTCGGCAGAGTCACCTTAGAAACAACAAGTACTGCAGGTTTAGTCACTGGCACTGAGGTTGCCCGGCATGCACAATAGCATACTGGACTTGTCCGCCCCACACTCTTGTCGTGATAAGCTTTAGACTTATTGTCTGCCTCTGGATTGACAAATACAGAGTTTGCCCGGCACGCACAATAGCGTACTAGGTTTGACTGACTAGATCCGCTCGCA
Source organism: Lithodes maja (assembly GCA_037953745.1). Lineage (NCBI taxonomy): Eukaryota > Metazoa > Arthropoda > Malacostraca > Decapoda > Lithodidae > Lithodes > Lithodes maja. Next base: position 42,055 of record JBAKBP010020382.1, on the reverse strand, counting down.
CAATAGCGTACTGGACTTCGTCGCCCAAAACTGGTATTATGACAAACCTTAGGCTTGTTAGCCTTAGACTTGGAGTCGTCCTGTTCGTCTACCTCATATTCCTTACGGGAGTCAAAGACCCTAGAGAAAGGAAGACGGACCTGTCTTATGGGCGACCCAGTCGGCATGGGTCAGACTAGCCACCTAGCGGCTGATAGGAATAAACTCTGCAGTTGGCGGCCTCATTCAAGCTGGAGAGGTGTGTGTTTCTCGTACAGGTGGATATTGATGGCTTATTATTGTTGCCACGATGGGGATTACAGGATGTTCATCTATAAACTGCTCCAATAATTCAAAATGGAATAGAGACCTGTCTTTTTTCCGCTTTCCAAAGGATCCTAAAAGGTGAGTTTTGTAGCTAGGAAATGCATAATTTTGTACTATCAAATCATAATGTATCTGATGTCTGTGACACTGATAGTGTACCAGTCTTCAGGTGTATTAACCCGGGAACTGCGGGGAGACTCTTAAGAGTTCCCCCGGCGGACTGCGGGAAGACTCTTGAGAGTAAGTAAAACAAAAAATCAACTTTTGACATCGAAAAAAAAAATATATATTTTTATTTTTTTATTTTTTTATTTTTTTTTGGCCCCTGGGCCATGCAAAATCTCAGTCCTCTACCTCCCCTCCTTCCCCACTTTCCTCCTCTCCTTCAGTTATCACCTATTTTCCCTATTATTCCCTTATTCTGAGGTATATTTTCGTGCTAACATTAGCGAGTTGCAAGCAGGGTGTTGTCATCACTGATGGCAAGCGAGTGCAAGAGAGAGAGAGAGAGTATCGATCGACTGTGTCTCAGTGGCCTTGGGGGAAATTGGCGGGAAAGCAGTTTGCCTCACCCATACATTATACAACTCGCGGGCTATATCTCCGATTTTGACCATCCAAACGCTGTTTTCACTCGTTTTATTGTTGTTTCAGGTTAATACCTTTATAATCAACCCACAATAGGCGCATATGGATAATTATTAATGCTATTAATGGTACAATGAATATTTTAGTGACGGAAACACCTCAAATACGTCAGCACAGGGGGACGTTTCCAATTACCCCCATGCGCACTTGTTAGGTTAACTAACAGGAATTATGCGTCAGCCTGATGTTTTAATGGCACACTATAATGATCATTAGGCCTATTGACAAAAATATATATGAAAACTGAAGGCTATTTGCTGCCGTCCATAAGAGTTCAGAGTGAATAAGATTTTCAGCCACATTTCCAAGATCACTTGCTGGGGTACTGTTAATACGTAAAATATATTAACAAGGATTCTCTATACAAGGTATTAACAATTACTAAAGGTATTTTCGGTCTCACTATTGTGTGCCACATAATTATGAACGCAGTTTAGTCATAAAAACGCATTACATCAAGGTGTGATGACTATATAGGCTATGATGTTAGAGGAAATGGTGATTATAATAATTATAGAACACTGGTGGTAATGGTGATACTGTGTTAGGCTAATTATATTAGTGATTAATGGTACAAATAATGATGGTATACCTGGTGCTATATGTTATTTTAAGGCTTAATATATTTTACAATTAAATTTCCATAAATATGAGGTAATATGTTATAGATGATAGCTATCATACAAATATATAACATATACACTAAGAAAATATTTTAATTCTCAACATTTCATATTGGAGAGAGAGAGAGAGAGAAAGAGAGTGTGGGAGGGGTTGACACCTCAGTAGGGACTTTAATCCTAGGGGAGGGTATATTTGTCATTAGCAAAGGAATGGAAACACGCACACACATTTGTATGTGTGTGTGTGTGTGTGTGAGAGAGAGAAAGAGAGAGAGTGAGAATGTGTGAGTGTGAGATAGTGAGAATGTGCGTGTGCAATTGTGCAACCTGACTAAACTAACTATAACCTAAGCTAACTTTTAAACTAAGTATACCATTTTCTCCCCTTCCCTCAGATTGAAACTATGGCTTCAGGCCTGTAGACGGCAAGATATTATGAAGGTTACTGCTGATTATGCCTACAAGAACTTGGGGCTTTGCAGTAAACACTTCAACGACTCCTGTTTCATGAACATCTTGCAAAGGAACAGCTTGGTGTGGGATGCAGTTCCAAGTTTGTTTGATGTGCCTAACCCTCCACCTAGCAGATCTCCCAAAAGAAAAGCGCCAACAACCCGTTGTCTACCCCCTCCGCCTAAGAAGAGGAAGATTGTATATCAGGATGAACATGAAATTTCAGGTAATTGCGTTTTTTCCTGTTATTATCTTTCATTAGAATCTACTATAACCTTAATATTTGCCATCATTTAAATATATACAGTATATACAGTATATACAGTCTAGTGCCGTGATTAGCTCAGGAAAGGTAGAAAATTGCACACGCACATTCTCACTATCTCACACTCACACATTCTCACTCTCTCTCTCTTTCACACACACACACACACACACACACACACACACACACACACACACACACACAAATGTGTGTGCGTGTTTCCATTCCTTTGCTAATGACAAATATACCCTCCCCTAGGATTAAATAGTCCCTACTGAGGTGTCAACCCCTCCCACACTCTCTTTCTCTCTCTCTCTCTCTCCAATATGAAATATTGAGAATTAAAATATTTTCTTAGTGTATATGGTATATATTTGTATGCTACCTATCATCTATAACATATTACCTCATATTTATAGTATATGCAGCTTCAGTAATCTTCCTCAATTTGATTTCTCGAACTACTTTGATTATCCAGGTGGCTATATAACCCTTGTAACTAACTTCTTAATTTCTGCCTAATCAGAACCTAACATTAGTGACCCGTCTTCGATGCCAGAAGTGCAAGATGCCACATCTCAGACTGAATCTGACAAGAAAGTGAGACTGCTTGAAGCAAAGGTGGGTGTAATAAAATGTATGTCCTATCAAATACAGTATATCATAGCATTAATTCTTCAACTGTCTTCGTAGCGCAATGGATAAATGCACTGAATTTCGGTGTGAGCATCCTAGGTTCGAATCCCTGGACTGCCACATGTATTTGTTGATTTCATTAATTGAGTTTAGGAGTAAAGTCGGTTGGTGGAGGAAACATAATAATACTGAAGTAATCAACTCGCATATATTGATATAAATCGTATTTGGTGTCCTCATTGAACTACATTACAACGTCTTAGGTTTATAGATTCATTGATGATTAACTGTTGAATTGAACATACAATATGTACCTTTACAACTACTAGCCTGCACCATTCCTCTTGTGTGCTTACAGGTGAAGCGCCTTCAACGTGACCTCCAACGATTACGAGCCAAGAAAAGGGATCCAATTGGTCATATTCTTGAAATGTGTAGTAAGTATGTTGATGGACCGTGCCTACAATTTTTTGAACAACAGTTGCACATGTATTTCAAACATAGCAAAGGAAGACGGTGGACTTCTGAACAGAAAATGGTAGCTTTTGCTTTGCACTACTGTATAAGAGTCCGGCTTCTTACCGCTTTCTACAGTCAATGTTTGCTCTGCCATCTCATACATCCTTAAAAAGATGGCTTTCTGGTGTAGAAACTAGCCCTGGATATAATGAAACAGTTTTCACTCTAATGCAGTCCAAGTTGACATCAATGAATGCTAGAAAAAGGGTTGTAGTAGTTTGCTTTGATGAAATGTCATTGAGTGTAGGTTTGAAATATGAAACAAATGATGATCAGATAGTTGGTTTCCAAGATTCAGGACCTGGTATCGGCAGAACAACTGCAAGAGCTAGTGAAGCACTAGTAGTAATGGTAAGGTGTTTGTTTGATAAATGGAAACAGCCAGTTGAATATTTTTTATCTGCTAATGCCATGAAAGGAGATACTTTGAAAATAATTGTAGAACAGGGTGTGGAAAAGCTACTAAATATTGGTTTTGATGTGCGTGCTATTGTAGCTGATCAAGGTTCAAACAACCGGAGGGCGTTCTCATCTCTTGGTGTCACAGAAAGCAAACCTTACTTTTATGTAGGACAGCATCGTGTGTGGTGCTTATATGATCCTCCTCATTTAATTAAGAATATTAGGAACAACTTGAAGAAGCATGGTGCAATGTTTGAAGATAAAAAGGTTGCCCAGTGGAAGCATATTGAGGACTTTTATCAGCAGGATTCTGTAGCATCAAAATTTGCTCTTGCCCCCAAGCTAACCAATGCACATATTTTCACTCCCCCTTTTAAGACTATGCGTGTGTGCTTGGCTACTCAAGTAATTAGTCGCACTGTTGCAGCTGCAATGAACACGCATGTTTCTTTAGGTAAGTTACCTAGCACTGCAGTTCACACTGCAGAGTTCATTGCAAAATGGAATGACATCTTTGACAGTGTAAATGGGCGAACTTTTGAAGTATGTGAAGAGTTAAAGAAACCAGTGAAAATCACAAGTCCTCATGTTTCTTTTTGGATGGATACAATTGAATGGCTCAAGGGTGTACATTTTAACACGTCTTACACTATTCACTGTCTTGTTGGATGGAGACTAACCCTACAAGCAATGCTTGGCCTCATGCAGGACCTACAATCCATTGATGGATTTAAGTTCCTACTCCCATCCCGGCTAAACCAGGACTGTCTTGAGAATCTGTTTGCTATAATTCGACAGAAGGGTGGTAACAGATACAATCCAGATCCTAATCAGTTCCGATTCACCTTCAGACAGACTCTGTGTAACATGCTCCTTGCACCATCTTTGTCTGCCAATTGTGCCCCAGACTCTGATTCTCTCCTCATCACACTATCTGAGTTAAACAAAGCTCGTACACAGTCATGTTCAACCTCTAGAGCACCATCAACATCCATTTCAACTTCTTGTGATACAAGTGACTTGTCTTATGACTACCAAGTTGATGACTTGGATGCTAATGGTGTCAGTTATGTTCTAGGCTATGTACTAAAAAAGCTAAATATCTCTTGTGCTAGCTGCTCTACTTCATTTGTAAACAATTCTGATTTTCTCAATGAAGCTAGTCAGATATTTACACACATGAAAGCTTTCAAAACATCGAACAGAGACTTTGGTGGTCTCACAGTACCATCAGAGGATTTGGTGCAATCATTTCACTCTGTTCACAGCTCTATGATTGTACCATTCCTGTCTGACATGACAAATCTGGTTGGACCGAATGTGAATTCCAGGTTGACCATATGTGTTGTAAATACTCTGTCACACCTTTCACTCTGCAGAAATTGCTTGTTTAAAATTGCACAAGTGTATTGCAGAATAGCAATATACTGGACAATTCAGAAACTAAATAATAGTTATCGAGCTTCCCAAATGAAGAAACAAAGCAGGAAATCTTTAATTTTGAAACATGTGTAGTGCTAACAGGTTCACATCAGGCCTAAGATGCTCGGGGAATAAGTGTGGTAATATACAGCCCATTTACTCTAGCCCTGTTTTAGTTACAGAGATTAGAAGTAATACTTTCTGGCCTAACTATAATGAACAGGGTATAGTAGTAGTAGTAGCAGTTGTGGTGGTGGTTGTGTATTCACAAACAATGTTACATAGTCATAAGAATGGCTTTATAGGTGGTGATGGAGTATTAGGCTACAGTATATAATCACAATGTTCTGTAGTGTTAAGAATAAATATACAAGGTGGTGGTGGTGGTCTACTGTACTGCAGGCTATTACATATTCACTATGTTCTGTAGTCTATATAATATACTGTAAACTCTATATACTTGTGTTTCTTTTTCATGAATATGTACATATATAAGATGTGATCTGCAATACAGCTGTAAACAATGAAGTAGCCTACAACTGTATAATTTTATTCTTGGTATAAATTTAGTTTTCTTAATTATTTCCTTTCTGTTTATCTTATTATGTATTCAAAATCGCTTATAAATGTTTATACACAAGTGATATTATCATACTGATATTATCTTCAGCATAAAGAGTAATGTGTATGGTTATTGAGATGAAGTGTACGCCAGCAAGAGTAGTGTTTCCTATTGGCCGCTAGAGGTGCTACCGTCGCGCGGAGAGCCCAGGCAATACAAAAATTAACGCTGAGTGCCCCATCCTATTAGTATTTACTATCCTTGCGGGAGTATACTGGATCCCGATCTGAACAATAATGCTCTGATCCTCAGCCTGTAGAACGAATAGACCTGCTCAACTTAGTCTTGGTTTTGTCCTTTCCAACCTTAGAACTGTATGTGTAAGAACCAATAATAGGTCTCAAGCCAGCTGATTGCTTGCTGATGGTTGGGCTGGCTGAGGTACTGTCTCTTCTGGCTGAGATGTTGTGTGTAGGGTATATCCGGGCATGAAGGGCACACCAGGAGGAGAGGTCTTGTTCGGTGTTGTTAGGTATGGTGCAGCTGTTACACCTTGTAATTCTGGTGAGTTGATCAGTCGTTCAATTTTTGGAATAAGGTTGGAGGTCGGGAGATGTGGAAAACCGTTGATATGAAGGTTTGTTGTGATGAGTATTTTCTCGCGTTCTTGCTCTCGTTTTCTGCAATGATTTTCTGTTTATTTCGGTGGAGGAACAAGTATTGTTGATTTTCTGACGATAAACGCCCCTGAGTTGATAGTATGGCTGAAGGTGGGCGTATTTTGGTTTCGTGCTGGCTCTGCAAGGTGCGGGTGAAGTGTTGAAGTGGAAATGGTGGATCTGTCCATGTGTGAATCCTTCTGTCGTTGTTTTTATGGTGAATTCGGTGGTTGGCCTGGGGTTTGACTTTTCCTGCTGGTACACGCCCTTGTGCTGGTCTTGTGAGCGAAATGGGGTGATGTTTGGGCTGGTGTAAGGGTCGTAATAGGTGGTTGAAGCGTTCTATCCAAGATGGCGTCGCTGGCTTTCGGGAGAATAGAATGGTCCCCCATTTATTTGGATTTTGTTTTCTCTAGAGGTTAGGGGCGTCGAAGAATCTGGAGTATTTAAAGGGTAACTATATCGAGGATCTCCATGTTGGTGTTCAATAGGTCAGGCTGTTTTCAATTGCCGAATGGTAGCAATCTTGACTGGTTGGTTATTTGGCGTTGATGTTGTTGTGATCTCTCGGCGGTTCGGTTTGGCAATTCTCCACAGGCCATATATCAGGTATATTGGTAGTAATTAAGGGGGGGTCACCTGATTTGTTTCTCTCTCTCTCCTTTTCTCTCTTTCTCTGGCTTGTATCCATTTGGCCCCATTTAGCCAACTGTTTTAAGACTTTTATCCCCATCCAGGTGTCGATTTCTTCCTGGCGAGCGATAGCGAGCCAGCATTGTATGGAGAAATCAGGCTTCGCCGGAGACATTTTTCTATCGAAAAATTTACAAATTTGGCATGCTGTTAAAACAAAAATATATATATGCTGGTTCGCTACTGCTCGCCAGGAAAATATTGACACCTGGTTGGTGTAAACGTCTTAAAACAGTAGGCTGAATGAGGCCGAATGGATACAAGCCAAAGAAACAGGGAGAGAAAGAGAAAAAAAAGGCGAGGTGGGCTCTCTTAACCCATTATGGATAACAAAGGTGTATCACCGTCACTATATCCAATGGTTGTATATACTTTTTTATGCCCTTAGTTTTGGAAGAGTGTATATTTGGTGTAGGACTAATTAAGGGGACACTGACTGCTTGATTTACCTATAAATTAATTAATTCATATATTCTTAGTTTCCTCGCTATAGACATCCCTCAAGCTTAGAAAAACATCCCCTAGACCCCTCCTCAAGATAAATTTGTACATTTTTCAGTAGAAACATTTTCCGGCCAAAGGCCGCTTCCTCTTACAATAACAGGCTCGCTCTCGCTCGCCAGGAAAAAATCGACACCTAAATGGCACGATAGGTCTTAAAATTTATAACGAAATGTGACGAAAGGTCTTTAAATCGCCAAACAAATGGGCCGAACGTCTGAAAGTCTAAAAAATAATGGGGCTAAACACGAGGAAGAAAGGGGACCAGAAAAACGATCGTCTCCCCTTAAAACCCCTTGTGTCAGCCCCACCTTCATGCTGTATAATACACTGTACCGTCGCCCACGTTAATTTACACCCACGCTGTGAGATTTCTTAAGAGGGGTCACCTGCTTTTTTTTTCTCCTTTTCTCTCTCTTTCTCCGGCTTGTATCCATTCGGCCCCTTTCAGCCTACTGTTTTAAGACATTTATCCCCATCCAGGTGTCGATTTCTTTCCCAGCATTGTATTGAGAAATTCGGCTTTGCCGGAGACATTTTTTTTATCGAAAAATATACAAATTTAGTCTGCTGTCAATTTTTTTTTATAAATATGCTGGCTTGCTACCACTCGCCAGGAAAAGATCGACACCTGGATGGGGATAAACGTCTTAAAACAGTAGGCTGAATGGGGCCGAATGGATACAACCCAGGGAGAGAGGGAGAGAGAGAGAAAGAAAAAGGAGGTGGGCCCCCTTAATGGAAACCTAATATGATTATGTTAGAAGTGTAGTTTGTTATGTATTATAGTCTATTAATTATACTTAACCAGAAATCTTGACAACTAATCCATATATCTCATAAATGACTAGAGTAATCGAGCTAATATTTAAATCGTTTGGGAAGAATCAGCCAGGGAATAGGTGTGGAAATTTACAACCCATTTCCTCCAGCCCTTTTTGAGTTACAGAGGTTAGGAGTTAGGATTTCTGGCCTACCTATAATAAATGGACTATACTGTAGTTAAGAGGGGTCACCTGCTTTTTTCGTCTCCTTTTCTCTCTTACTCTGGCTTGTATCCATTCGGTCCTATTTAGCCTACTGTTTGAAGACGTTTACCCCCATCCAGGTGTCAATATTTTCCTGATGAGCGGTAGCGAGCCAGCATATATATTTGTTTTGTTTTGACAGCAAACTAAATTTGTACATTTTTCGATAGAAAAATCTCTCCGGCGAAGCCGGATTTCTCCATATAATGCTGGCTCGCTATCGCTCGCCAAGAAGAAATCGACACCTGGATGGGAATAAACGTCTTAAAACGGTTGGCTGAATGGGGCCGAATGAATACAAGCCAGAGAGAGAGAGAGAAAAGGAGAGAAAGATAAAAAGAAGCCAGTGACCCCTCTTAACTCATGCGATCAATTAACGGATATTTAACTATCATTAAAAAGTTATATTGAAAGAATTATAAGTATTTTTTTCTTAAAATATGCTTTATTGGTACCACGTGTGAGTGTGTTAGTGTGTGTGGGGGTGTGAGTGTGTGTGTGTACTTACTCTAGTTGTATTGCGGGAGTGAGCATGCTCGTTATTTCCCGCCTCCTATATGTGTAGGTGTTATATGTATCGTTGGAATGGCTGTGGATGTGTGTGTAGTCTGTATTTTTTAGCCAATTGGCGACATCGGAAACGAAGGCTTAGGGTGGATCTGTATGGTACCATTCTCACTATAGACGGTACCGTCTCGCCCGAAGGCTTAGGTAGCCATCAGCTTAGGTGAACCATATGATACCCATCTCGCCTTGTACCATTTTTGCCAACCCCAGATGGGACGTCACAACGTCGTCCACTTATTCCAGGTACCTATTTACAGCTAGGTGAACTGAGGCTAACACATGAAAGGAGACAAGCCCAATTTGTCTCCGCCCGGCCGGGATTGAACCCCCGACCCCTCGTGTGTGAGACGAGAGCTCTACCTACTAGGCTACGGGCTGTGTGTGTGTGTGTGTGTGTGTGTAGGGGGGGGGTTAGTGCGTGTGTGTGTATGTGTGTATGTATGTATGTGTGTTAATATATTTATTATAATATAATATAATGGGGAAAGGGTTACAAATTTGATGAAATCACACTCCGTGCACCCAATGATGACCCTCATTAATAAGAAAACTGTATTACAACTGGATTATTAAACATCGGAGGAAAGTTACTCTGCTAAAGTTAATTCCAAAGGGAAGTGGTTCAGGATAAAAAACAAACAAACATGGGCTCTGCAATGTGGAGAAGTGATTGTATAATTATTTTTGTTTTCCTATGTGTATGATGGAGACAAAAGGCAGGCTGCCTGTACCGAGTGTCTCCCCCAAAGCCAAAAGAGTGACAGAGCGCCAAATTCAAGGGATGTTGGTGTCAAAATGCCTGGACACACAAAGTCTAAAGCAGTCTAAGTCATAGGATGAAGGAAAGATTGATTGAGGAAGATAATTCCAGAGTTCTTAGGTTGGAGAGCTGGACAGAATAGGAGTGAGACTGTGTTGAAAGGCGGGTGCCCCCCACTCGCCGCAAGGTAGGGGGCTATGCACTGCGAGAGCTCTGAAGAACACTGATTGTTGTAATAGCGATAGAAGAGTGAAAGAGATTCAACATTGTGGCGTTTAGCAAGAAATTGTTAGGGACTACTAAGAGGAAGTGAGTTGATGAGGCGAAATGCTTTTGATTCTACTCCTTCGAATATGGGTGGAAACTCCCCTCACATGCGATCAGTATCAAGATACACGGACTCACTTGACAAGGCATACGATATTATATATTTAGATTTCAGTAAAGCTTTCGACAGAGTCCCTCATGAGAGATTGATGAGAAAGGTTGAGGCACATGGAATAGGTGGGGCGTTGTTGGGATGGATTAGGTCATGGCTAATTGGTAGGAAACAGAGAGTCAGCATAAATGGTACCAAGTCAGAGTGGGGAGCAGTCAAAAGTGGTGTCCCCCAGGGATCGGTATTAGGTCCCCTGTTGTTTCTTATATACATAAATGACCTAGATTTAGGTATAACTAGTAGGATAAGTAAATTCGCAGACGATACTAAAATGGGGAGATCAATTGATTCAGATAGCGATATAGAGTGCCTCCAAAGGGATCTAGATACCTTACATGAATGGTCAGTAAATTGGCAGATGAAGTTTAACATTGACAAATGCAAGGTATTAAAGATAGGGAAGATGCAAACAAATGTTAAATATAAACTAGCTAATTTAGAATTAGAAAATTCAGACTGCGAGAAAGATCTAGGTGTGTTTGTTAGCAATGATTTAAAGCCTAGAAAACAGTGTATAGGCGTTCGTAATAAGGCAAACAGGATTCTCGGGTTCATCTCTAGGAGTGTGAGTAACAGAACTGCTGATGTTATCTTAAAACTTTACTTGTCATTAGTGAGACCCCATATGGATTATGCTGTCCAATTTTGGTGTCCTTATTACAGAATGGACATAGATTCATTGGAGAGAGTACAGCGTAGAATGACAAAAATGATCCATAATATTAGAAATCTTCCGTATGAAGAAAGGTTGAAGAAATTAGGATTACATTCGTTAGAGAGACGCAGAGTTAGAGGGGATATGATAGAGGTGTTCAAGTGGGTTAGTGGGATTAACAAAGGGGACATGACAAATGTACTAAAGCTCAGTGATAGCGAAAGAACTCGTACCAATGGTTTCAAATTAGATAAATTTCGTTTCAGAAAAGATATAGGCAAATATTGGTTTGGTGGAGTTGTAGATGGGTGGAATGGACTACCAAGTGCTATAGTGGGATCTAAAACTGTAGGGAGCTTTAAGATAAAATTGGATAAGCATATGGACGAGAAGGGTTGGGTGTGAAGGGGGATCAGCCGGGTTGGGCCAATCAGCGCTCTGCAGACCCCCATAATCCTGCGTTAATCTCTAACCGTTTTGGTAAGATGATCCTCAGGGTATTAGAGTGTTGAGCCTATAATTGGGCTTTGTAATTGATTTGGGGTTGTGTGGGACAGGGATCTGCCTTGCTTAGGCCAATCGGCTTTCTGCAGACTCCCATTTTCTTATGTTCTTATGTTCACTGTGCCCCTATACAGAGCAAGAAGCTGTGTGGGGATGAAGAACCTACAGAGACGGTTGAGCACACCTAACTATTGGGAAGCTGCTTTAGCAAGAGTGGTAATATGATCTTTCCAAGAAAGGTTGGATAAAACAGATACACCAAAAATGTTGAGAGAAGATGAAGGGTTGATCTGTGTATTGTTGAAGAGAAATTGATTGTCTTGTGGAAGATTGCCACAAGTTCATCAAAACATTTATCATGTGATATTTTAAACCCGCTTACTATACCAGCGACAGACATTGGCCGTCAGTAAAAAAAAAGTCACCCGTCAGTACCAGCGACGGATGACGTACGTCCATAATATGCGGTCCTTTTAACTGCCAGTATCGAGCGTTACCTGGTACCATGACTTGTACGCACTGCTCTGAGACATTGGCAACACTTCTCAGCTTAGTTCCAAGCTCCTACAGGCTAGCTGGTTCAGTGCTCCTCCAACTTTTGAGATGGAAGGGAGTTCTCTCTTGACTCTGAAGCCATTTTGGCCGCATTGCCTGGTACTGGAAGGTACATTTATGGTAATACTCTCTGGTACAGTAGGGGTGCAAGGGTATATTATGTAATCCATGTACAATAATCTACCCATTAACTCCTTCAGACTCATATGACGCAGAGGTTGCCAGATTAGCAATACGAAATAGAGTTCTCTCACCCTTATAATTACCTCTCCAAAATTAGTTTTCTGCCCACAGCTAACTCAAAGACAACTGCAGAGGTTGAAGTAACTAAACTAAAGGTTTCATAAATACCCCTGATAGTAACAAAGGCTTTAAAGTATCCCTAATAGGCTCAAAATTGCGTCATATGTCGGAGAGGGTTAAAAGGTATATTGGTGTTAATAAACACATCTTATACCAAAAAAAAACTTCAGCACGATGACGTCTTTCTTGCCTTCTTTTCCGGCTAAAGTTAGACGATTCTAGGCAGTTTAAGAAGGACCTGTGTTATTCAAAGGTCTTATTGAGACTGTATTTACCCATTTCATTCGTAGAGGTACTGTACATTATAAGCTAAGGAAAATCGTTTTATAGTGACCAGAATATGATGAAAATTACGTCATCGTGCTGAAGGGGTTAAACAAATAATCTCCATTAGTATATCCAATGATCTTATACAGTATAGGCCGCGTCATACAGAGGTCGACCGCGACCCGACAGTAACCCGAAGGCAATGACTTGCACTTTTCACCCGAATTCACCCGAAGTCCCCGAATGAGACTCGTACCACGACTATGACTAGAAAGCAATTCGAATGCAACCCGAGGGACTCGAATGTGTCTCGAATACGAGTCGATGTTATCCCGTATATTACTCGAAACTAACCAGAAGTAGAACGGAATTGAATCGACCATGAGTCGAAAGCTAATCGACGGTGACCCGAGTAGCAGATACCAACCCGAGTTAAAACCGAATCACACCCGAAGTAACCCGACTTAAAACTGAATGAAAATCGAACCCCACCCGAAGTCAGGAACCCAACCGGAATGAAACCAGAATGTAAGTCGAACGTGACTAGAATAAGTAGATTATGACACGATTTTGAAGTTATGCATCACCCCACTATATAAAGAGAGGGTGTGCTCACACAAGCTTCATTTGTACAGTGCACCCAACACAACAACATGTCACAGGAAAGCAACCTCCCGGACCCATCACAACCAGAAGAGATGGATGACGAGGCATTGGAGTTGGCAATCTTGAGGCAGGAGATAGTTAATGCCAACCTCAGATATCAGATTACTGCCCGCGCCATCATGGACAAAGAACGTGAACCCCAACATGCTCAACCTCGACGGCCACGACGACCAAGGAAACCCCGAAGCTGCAGCGTCAAGCCATGGGTGGCACAGCGGAGACACACGGACGCTACCACCAGTTGCTGAAGAAACTCCAGGAAACTGACGTGGTTACCTATAAATACTTTCTGCGTATGGACGAGGAGCTGTTTAATATGATTGTCAAACGTGTCACACCCAGGATCAAGAAGGACGAGACCAACTGGAAGAAGCCCCTGGAGCCCGGACTGTGAGTTGCCATGACACTACGCTTTTTGGCCACTGGCGAGGCCTATAAGAGCATGGCACTGAACTTCCGTGTAGGTGCCAACACGATATCACTGGCAGTGCGGGAGACGTGCGAGGCAATCATACAGGAATACATGGAGGAGCAAATAGTGTGCCCATCAACACCTGAAGGTTGGAAGGAGGTCGCCAAGGGCTTCAAGGATAGGTGGGACTTCGGACACACCATTGGGGCAATTGATGGGAAGCACATTGCCATACAGCCTCCAAGCAACTGCGGATCCTTGTACTACAATTACAAGCACTACCACTCCATTGTGCTCCTGGCAATAGTCGATCACCTGGGAAAATTTATGTACGTTGACGTTGGAGCGAACGGGTCAGCATCTGATGGTGGTATATTCCAGGTGACTGACATCCGGAAGGCCCTGGAGGACGGAGCAGCAGGATTGCCACCACCCGAGCCATTCCCAGGGGAGGACCAGCCAGTGCCCTACTTTCTGGTTGGTGATGACGTACTCCCAATGAGGGAGTGGTTGCAGAAGCCACACCCACACCGAGGGCTCGATGATGACAAGAGAAACTACAACTACAGACTGTCTAGGGCCAGGAGACAGGTAGAGAATGCCTTCGGTATGCTAGCCAACCGCTTCAGGTGCCTACTGACTACCATCAACGTACACCCCAGTACCGTGGAGAAGGTAGTCCTGGCTTCATGCATACTCCACAATATGCTAATCGACCGACGTGAGCCCCAACCAGAAGCCGGACTTCGTCGCCCTGAAATACCCCAAAGTGACTGGGCATGGGACCCCTTGGATGGCTTGGAGCCACTTCAGCGCCAGAGAGGACCAGCCGCTGCCAAAGTGACGAGGGACTACCTGACCCAGTACTACAACCGCCCTGAACAGCGCCTTGCCTGGCAGGACTAGTAAAAAGGTACGTTTCCACTATATGCAGGTCCATAACATCCCACACCCGTTTTATAAGTGTTGCACAATGTTGCAGTGTGACTGCCGTAGGTGTCCCAATACTGTCATTGCAATGACAAATCAAACTCCCTTCGATGCCTTATTATAAAAGTGTCAAAGTCTTTGATAAATATATTGTATACAAACCCGAAAGTGAATCACAGCACTAAATATTCTGACCTGTTATAAAGTTGTTGTAATATATATATATATATATATATATATATATATATATATATATATATATCTATATATATATATATATATCCTTGAAACATAAGTTCATTAAGATATAGCCCCTACTTTATTATTAATATATTTGGTCAAAGTCTCACTTCATTAAGATAAATCCCCTAATTTATTATTATTATATTTGGTCAAAGCCTCTAATTGAAATAAAAGAAATTGTTACCTTACTTTGGACTGCATGTCCACGTCACTTTATATGTTAAACTTTTATATTGTTTTCTGATTAATATTCACGAACATGTTGCTCAAGGATGTTGATTTGGTTAAAGTAATATCATGTTAACTTTTAATTATAGTCAAATTTGTTCAATGTAAATATTATTTATATCATATTGGGATGTGTTAAATTTCTGTTTTTTTCTTATTTGTTGATGTTGACCTTGGCTGTTGATTTGTTTAAAGTAATAACATGTTAACATGGTCAAACAAATTCAATGTCAATTTAATATATATCATATTGGGATGTGACACATTTTTTTTTTTTTTTTTTTTTTCAATTTAATTTTCTTTGATATCCTATTCCCATGTGATCTACTCGATCATATATTTTAACTTTATATTCCCTTTAATTATTATTAAGCAAGCAAATTAACCTTAGGAACAAGTAAAACATAGAAAATAAATTGTAGGAGTAAGCACAACACAAGTCAAACATAGAAAATAAATTTGTATTATAATTAATGAGGTACAGAGGTAGAGATATTGGTTTGTCAATGAGGTAGATCCAGCATGGTCTCCAAGAAGGCAGGGTCCAGGGGTGATTGTTGTACGGGCGTGGCACAAGGACGTGAAGGCCCATAGGCCTTCCACTGAGAGGGTGTGTCTGGCTGCTGGATTGGAGACTGTTGAATTGTTTTCCCTATATGGTGGTAGGACGTGCTAGTGGTAGGGACATTGAGAGTTTCATAATACTGACGTTGGGGATGATGTTGGGAAGGGTTTGGGGACAGGGGGTGGGAGGGGTCCTAGGCCCTGGTTGTGGGAAATCATGGCATTGGAAAATCTTAGCACGTCCAGCTGGAAGGCCTGAATCAAGGGTGATGGAAGGTATCGCATGTTGGTCTGGAGTGTCTTGAAGTATGGCTTCAGACTCGCCGCCTCTGCGGGGGTGTCCACCTGGTGGCTCCTCTGCCACACATGGTAGAGGTTGTCCAGCTCCTTCTCACCTTCACGAAGCTGTGTGAGAAAAATAAATGTATTAGAATGAATCAGACAATACTTCATAAACATTAATGCAGTGTACTTTCATTACAATAATGCGTGACAAAATAACCTCTGCACCATTAATATTGCCTAATAAACGTTACTGCATTGATAACAAATAAGTTACAAATTACCGATATATGATACATCGAAATGTATAATAGATTTATTGTATGAAACATTTTCTTTTTATATATACTAAAACATTTACGTAATTGCGAATGTACAATTAAATGTGTTCAATACTATAATGGGTGACAGTCAGTGAGTGGCTGAGTGAAGGCACAGAGGGTGGGGTGTTTTGTGTTGCATGTGGGTGTATGTGTTTACGAGTGGAGAGATTCAATTATGATGGCATGTTAACATTGGATACATAATAATGATATTTACCTTGTCATACAGGTCGGGTTGGGCGACTGGCGCCTGGCTGGGGGTGGCACCGGACCCAGATGACCCGGGAGTTGCCACCACGGCTGAGCTCCCGGTCGCGGTGTCCTGGGTAGCTGTGGTTTGGGTTGGAGTGGGAGTTGACTCTGGCCCGTCCTCCTCTTCAGGCTCGACGTCGTCAGCCATCTCCTCCTCCACAGTCGTTGTCTTGTAGAGCTGTGGAATGTATCAGGTTATTAGTTTATGACAGTGTTGAACATCAACTTATAGAGTAAATAATTTTTTAGCAACACTCATACATAATTATATATATAATATAATATCAATGGTTATTTAATTTGGTAATTTTTACATAGCAATAAATATTCACAATAATCTGGGTGCAGCTTATTATTTATACATAGAAATAATTAAAAAAGTATTATACATGTTAGACAATATTAATATTCGATTTTATTCTATTTACAACATCC
This sequence comes from Lithodes maja, assembly GCA_037953745.1. NCBI lineage: Eukaryota > Metazoa > Arthropoda > Malacostraca > Decapoda > Lithodidae > Lithodes > Lithodes maja. The sequence goes on along the minus strand of JBAKBP010020382.1, from coordinate 24,953 downwards.
AACAATAATGGTGAAACATTTATGTAACTTATGTTTATTAAATATTATGTTGAACAGCACCAAGATATTTATTTATACCTTTAACATTTATTATTGATTAAAAATAAATTTGCAATAGACTTGATAAGCGTACCTTGCTCTTTCTGGTGGGCAACTTCACAAGATGGGGTTTGAGGAACGCAAAGTGAGTCTTGATCCAGGCGTTTCTCTCCGTCAGCTGGACCGCACCTGAACCAGACACGGGAATCTTGTCAAGCTTCCCGTACCTGGTCCTCATCCCTTCCATCCACTTGTTGAGTGTTTCCACTGAAAAATTTAAATAATATATATTAGGAGTGATTACGTACAAAATATAAATAGTATGGGGACAAAGATTATCACAACCAAATTTATTATCAGTCAACATGAATAAGTATGGTTCACCTGGGCAGGTAACCACACAGCACACATTGATATGAGGGAAGTACAATGCAAGACTGCACACGAAACATTATCTATTATTAACTCCAAATATTACCTAGTTATTTCAATTCCGAAAACAAGATTCGCCAGCAATGTTAACGCCAAACTTTATGATAAATATGTATCCACTTTGCACGGCACAGGTAAGTTATTCCAGAAACATAGATGTGTTTGGTATTTGTAAGTAATATCACTCAACATAATGGTTATTATATCATAAGAACGCACACAACCAACCTTCAATGTTGAGCTCCTTTGCCTTCGTGGCGAGTGTCTACTCCCGCATGTTCTTATCCTTGTGGGCCCTCATTTTCCTGTTGTACAGGAACTCCTGCTCAGAATACCACTCGGCCACTTCCACCTCCTTCTGATCAGGGAGCCTGGCGTAGGTCCTCCTCCTCCTTTTCGGCACAGGTTGTACTGGGTTGATGGGCGGCGTGGTCTGGGTAGGCGTCTCGGAGTATGTCGTTGGTGTCTGGGCCGAATACACTCGAACCGCAAAAATTTGATTTTTGTTTGCAAGTCATTGCCTTCGGGTTTCTGTCGGGTCGCGGTCGATCTCTGTATGACGCGGCCTTATATCTTGTTTCTACCCCTGACGAGGGATAGCAATCCTGCGACTTTGAGGATCCGGCCATCGGCCAGGGCATTTTTCTACCGAAATATGCACACATTTATGGTGGGGGGAGGGGGGAGGTCTTGAAAGTATTATTTTAAGCTTGATAGAGGTCTAGGAGCAAAATTATTAAAGGGTGATGGGCCGGTTTTCTGGACCACTTTCTCCCTCATGTTTAGCCTCATTAGTTTTCAGATGTTAAGATTTTTGCCCCATTAGTTAGTCGATTTTAAGACCTTTCGCCCCATTTGTTCGTCAATATTTAGACCTTTTGTGCTATTTAGGTGTCGATTTTTTCCCTGGCGAACGATAGTGAGCCTGTAATGTTGGAAGAACCGGCCTTCGGCCGGAATTTTTTTCTACCGAAAAATGTACAAATTAATCTAGAAGGGGGATCTAATGGATGTTTTTATTTAATTTGATGGAGGTCTAGGGAGGAAACTAGAAAAATAACGAATACATGCAAAAATCGCCCAAAAAGTGAACCATCTCCCCTTAAACAGAAAAAAAACAAACGTTAATTGACTTACCTTGGCATTATGTTGTCCTATTCTCCACTGTTGAATGAAGTATTTGTTTGTTTGTTCCTTATTCTCATAGACTAACTTCTAGTGGTGATCCTTGCTGTCATTGTGTTCTATAGTGTAATGATATGCTGTACTTCAAGGGAGACTGGCCGTTTGTTTGGTCTAATAATTAATTTAATCATATATATAATTGTTTAGTTTCCTCCCTAGACCTCCATCAAGCTTAGAAAAACACCCCCTAGACCCCCCTTCAAGATAAATTTGTACAGTTTTCGGTAAAAAAAAAAAATCCCGGCCGAAGGCCGGTTCCTCTTAAAATTGCAGGCTCGCTATCGCTCGCCAGGAAAAAAATCGACACCTACATGGCACAAAATTGACAACGAAATGGGGCGAAAGGTGTTAAAATCGCCAAACTAATGGGCCGAACTTCTTATAATCTCAAAACTAGTGGGGCTAAATATTAGGGAGAAGGGGGTCCATAAAAACGGTCTGCCTCCCCTTAAATATTTAGCACAGCTACTTAACATTCTTGTTCTCGCCTACTTTATTCCTATACAGTATATCTTGCTTTATTTAGTTTTATTTGATTTACATGTCCTTCTTGTGTTCGTCTAAGTGTGTTTCATTGGTGTTCGTGCTTTCGTTTACTTTTATGGTTAATTTAGATGAAGTGGACTGTATATATTTGATTTAAAAGAAGATTAACACATATAGAATATTTTAGTCACCTTTTATGATGAACTCAGTTGGTGATTGAAAGATGGCGGAAGATAGGCTAGTTGACTTGAGTGGGTTAGTAGGATAAAGAAGCGTATGGAAAGAGGCTAGAATAGGCTAGGATAGGATAGATATTTACGTTACATTTCATGATAACTAACAAAAGATGATTATGTAGTGACTATATGAATATGAGATGAAAGTGAAGGGAAAACACCTAATATGTGAAACAATGAAGAAGGCCTAGCGTGTGTAGCTGGGACGGAGGTTGTTTTGAGAGTGAGGGCAAGCGCGTCGTCTTTGTGTCCAACCGCGCACGCGCATAGCATATGGAAAATGTATCCCATCATAGTACAATGAGATACATATGAACAATCTTAGTAAGTAATACACAAATATATGGGAATTATAATCCTACAATACTTTCCCATATTCAACTACAGAATAATATATTCTTACCAAAATTATGGAATGTTCGACCTAAGGTTACGGAAGCTTTCAACTTAAGACTACGGAAGCGTTCAACTTAAGACTACGGAAAGATACGTAACGCTACATCAACCCAGATTACGTAACATCGAGACTGTTCATACTAGATAGAGTATACTAAGTATGAACATATTCCCGCCAACAGAAAATATACAAAATTTACATGATTAGATTTGCCTGGAGGCAATCTTATCCCGCCAAGCTTGGGAGGATATCTGGGTTGCCTGTCGACTGGGGTGTCCGCCGGACGCGTCAACAGGCTGCGCCGATGTATGAGCCAGGGAGGGGACATCAATGGATAACTGATCCGAGGGGGTGTCCTTGCGATCGAGGTCACCCTCAAGAGGATATAGTCGTACTGTTGGCTGTGTGATTACGCCAGTCCTGGTGCAAACTTTTGCTACCCGAACCTCACCATCATGACCTGGTAACAACTCCTCTATCCGACCCAATTCCCAGTATGCGCGCGGGCCCTCTTCATGGATGGTTACCACGTCTCCTAACCTAGGCCAATGACCTTTTAATGGTGTTAGTTTACTTTTTTGCGCTTCCCTTAAAGTCGCCAGATATTCTGTTGACCAGCTAGGAGCTGTCGTGGTCTAACGGGCTAAGGCTCTAGCGCTATGTTGGTGACGACTAGCCGCGTGGGTTCGAATCTCGGCTATGCTACGACAGTTTCCAGTGCTATATAGCCTTCGTCGCTTAGTGCTGTAGAATTAATTACAGTTGGGGATTCCCCCAGATGAAATTAATTCATATAAAAAAAAAAAAAAAAAAAAAATTCTGTTGACCAGCGATGCCAAATATCTCGCGATAATTTACGAATATATTTGTAGCGGGCCGATATCACATCCTTACTTGTGTAGTCTGGATCTTCCATAGTATCCTCATCATGTTCTTCAGGAAGATCCCGCAGCCTGTATCCACGTACCAGTACTGAGGGTGTGATTGGGGTAAGGTCTTCCAAATCACCAGAAGCATAATATAGAGGGCGATCATTTACGGTGGCTTCAATCTCCAAGAATATGGTGTTGAGTTCCTCAATCGATATGAGAGCTCTACCCAACACCTTCTTCAGACCCGCCTTCACGATGCCTATGGCTCTTTCCCATATGGCGCCAAACCAAGACGCTCTGGCGGGAATGAAACGCCATTCGCAATTTACATCCGCAAGGCAGGTCTGAATCTTGGGATTGTTGCTCACTTTTTTGAGATATGTAGATGCCCCTATGAAAGTCTTTGCATTGTCACTCAGCATGATACGTGGATATCCCTGTCTACTGCAGAATCTTCTGAAGGCATGTAGGAAGCTATCACAAGTGAGGTTGTTGACCAGTTCCAGGTGAATTGACCTGGTAACGGCACAGGTGAAAAGTATCATATACACCTTAAGATTGGGTGAATCTTTCACAGGGATTGCTCCACTGTAGTCAACCCCGGTAACTTTGTAGGGGTCACCTGGGGTGGTTCGCAGGTTTGGTAAGGGAGGAATTCCGACGGGATCATAATGTGTTCCCTGTACTCTTCTACACCCACCATCCCATCCATGGCACCCACCATCGTTGTCTTACATAGGTGACTATATGACCAACCCCATAATGACAACAGAGTCGGTGACACCTATCGATGATAAGATGGGTGAAAGAATGATTGGGGGGCAGTAGTATTGGATACTTACTTGCCTCAGAGAGTGCTGCCAATCGTAATCTGCCTCCGCAATGTATCAAATTCCCCTTCAAGTGTAAGCCCAACTGGTTGATCAGGCTATTCCTGGACTTTGTTCCCTTAACCAGTAATTTATATTCCTGCGTATATATTTCTTGTTGACAGAGCTTATGTAATCATTTATCTGCAATTCTGATCTCCTTCACAGTGAGGTAAGCACTACCTGTGGGCGGTGTGCCTTTGCTTTTTGCTTTTACATTTTCTACAAATCGTATCACCCATGCTGTAACACGTTGTATCTTCTCATAGCTGCTGAATCTATCCCAGTCCCATAACCGTGTGTCTTCGTCAGGCACCGAGTCAATTACCGGTGCCACAATAGCAGTGTGTTGCTCGCTCAAATCTATGTTTTCTGGCCATTCGTTTGGATTATTAAGCCAGCATGGGCCATTCCACCACAACGCAGAAGATTTGAGATATTTAGTAGATACACCACGAGTAATGCAGTCACTTGGATTCTCTTTGGTAGACACATACCGGAACTGTGCGGTTGGGAGCCGGGTATGAATCTCGTCGACACGGTTGGTGACGTACACTGGTAGCTTCTTTCGGCTATGTAACCAGTAGAGTGTAATTTGACTGTCACTCCATATAACTGTCTCCGAGATATTTAGAAATTTTTTAAAAGTTTCCTCGATAAAGTGAACGAGTCTAGCAGCCAACAGAACTGCAGTTAGCTCCAATTTAGGGATGGAAAGGGATTTGATCTGGGCGACCTTCGCCTTCGCCATGACTAGACAGCTGCCACTTGTGTCACCAAAGTAAATGACTGTGCCATACACGACCTTGCTAGCGTCTGAGAAGGCATGAATGGAAACAGGATGGTCCATGACAACTCTCCAAGGAAAATTAAAACTCTTACAGAGATGAAGATCAGAAATAATGTCTTCCCACTCCTGAACCAGATCGCCAGTCAAAATCTCATCCCAACCTAATTTTAACCTCCAAAATTGCTGAAGGAATAATCTTGATTTGATCGACACCGGTAGAACTATCCCCAAGGGGTCAAAAAGTTTAGCCGTCATACTCAAGCAAATCCGCTTTGTAATCTGCGAATATTGCGTGTACTGAACGCCGAATGAGAGGGTATCTGTGTCCGTCTCCCAAAACAACCCTAGCACCCTAACATGTTCCTGCTGTACAGCCGCCACTCCATCACGTTGCAGTACTGTCCGCAAAACAGAACTATTTGTCGCCCATTCACGCAGATGTAGATGGGCATCATTCATAATTTCTCGGACTTCACCATAGGTATTAATCAGGAAATCTTCATCATTACCTGTACCCAGTAAATTGTCGATGTATAGCCCTGACCGAATCCGCTGAATAACCTGCGAATCTGCACTGACATTTGACAAGTGTTTTAAAATGGTGGCATTCAAAAGAAATTGGGAACATGTAGCGCCAAATAAAACCGCCTGGAATCGATAACAAATGAGGGGAGAATCTAGCTGCCGTGGAAATTTTGGCCACATAAACCGAGTATAGTCTTGGTCGTCCTCATGGAGTTTTAACATCAGAAACGCCTTCTCGATATCAGACACCCAGGCATATTTATCGAGTCTAAACCGGAGTAAAACTTGCGCTAAATCTGGTACCAGTGAAGGTCCAGTATGCAAGCAGTCATTAAGACTATGCCGACGATCACTCACCTTGGCCGAACAGTCGAAGACGATACGCACTGGCGTAGTTTTGCTCTCCTTGACAACTCCATGATGAGCAAGTAATGTCTGGTATCTGAATTGTTAAAAGGCACCACTTCTATAAAACCACGGGACACCTGCTCCTTTATGACTTTTGAGTATTCCTCGCAAAAGTCAGGCTCTTTGATGAATCTTCTCTGAAGACCCCATAGACGGCCTATGGCCAAACCCTTGTTAGTTGGCAGCTGATCCCTGTAATCATTCCAGGGCAGTCTTACTTTATATTGTTGGCTGTCAGGATCATAGGTAACGGTATCCTCATATGACGATAGTGCTTGACGCTCAACTTGTGAGTATTCCTTAGGGGTTATCCCGATATGATCTATTCCCCACAAAACATTCAAGTCATTTTTGCATGGTGGAATATTACCAGTGGACATATATTCGTCCATTGGGGTTACTGCTACTTTCAATACAGTCATTACTTCAGTGCTGGAGCTGGTATGTTGTGCCACATATGAACCACTTATGGCGTACCCGTACTTGGTAGGAAGCAAAATTAGGCTACCTGACCTTTTATACCCAGGTTGCGCTATATCGTAGTAGTGATCCGCACCGATGAGCAGCTCCAACTGATCTGTGTCCGTTGCATGAGGATCGGCTAATTTTGTGCCTTTACTTTGTAAACTAACCAGTTTAGACTTTAGGCTATGTTCACCTTTATGTTCTGGCAATTCATCAATTACTATTGCATCTAGATGATGAAATTTACCTCTGTGTTTGTATTGCAGTGCCACGACATTATATTCCCTAGAGGCTTGTTTTCCGGTAAATCCGTGAAGACACAACCCCTCAGTTCCTTGAGAAATGTAGGAAAGGGAGGATAGAACAGAAGACTTCACAAAGGTCCTCTGAGAACATTGGTCAAGTAGCGATCTGATTTTAACACAATTATTATCCTTACCCTTTACCGGCAGCCAGTGGCCTATCTAGGGTGGGGCAGGTAGGGCATGTGTCATGGGCGCCACTTGAAGGGGGGGCGCCATTTTTTTTTTTTTTTTTTTTAAGTAATAACCTAAAATATCCTAACTTAACCTAACCAGGGTATTTAACTATAGTGCAAATCTAATATCAAGTATTATGCCTAAATACCTATCCTATCCATTCGTCATTAATATAATTATATAATAGGCTATGATGAATAATAACGCCATAACGTGTTTTTATAATTATGTACAGTTACAGTTACTACAGTAATCACAGTAGGCTATATATATTTTAAATACAATTACATTTTAGCCTATTAGGCAAAGAATTCCTGCAAGCCATTGCCTAAACATATCAATAGACAATAGTTAAGTTATCCCTCTAAATATTTTCGGGGTGGTTTTCTTTAGTTACCGGTATTATATGTTATGCAACGTTGAATGGTGTATATATGTATTGATATTCTGGATTATTTCTCATTTGACTGATTAGTTAATAGTAAAATATTGTTAGTACTTCGAAATTTACTTTATAAGAGACCCACAAGAAAATCAGGATATAGGCTATTTATAACTTTAAGCATTCTCGAATGCTAGCGGCCTAGCGCCAAGCGAACGTTTATTGTTGATAAACAAAACGGGCAGGGACAGGCAAAGGTACGAAATATATGCATTTATTACTCTATACTCGGTTTAATTTTATCTGACGGTAAATTGAATATAATATTCCTTATTTCAGACTCTCAGAGCAGTATGTAAGATCATGAAACCGTTCCTAGCGAAGAAGGAAAGTGGTTTACCTTTATTATTTTAGGAACATCCGAACATGCTTTATTGCTTAGGCTAAATACTTTTAGAATTTAGCTTCTAGGTTTATACGTGGTTTAGAGTAATTTTAGAGTGTCATTTTCATTATTTCAGAACATTGTATAATTTGTGTAAGAAGAATCTTAGAAGATCACGAAACATCCTCATGAAGAAGGAAAGTGGTTTTAACTTTATTTTTATATAAAATTACTTTATTGCTTAGGCTAAATAGGGGTCTACTTTTAGAATTTAATATACAGGGTGTCCCGCGAGTTTTGTCAAATACTCCAGAAATGAAAGATTAGGTCATTCTGAGTAAAGGTAGGTTCACACATAGGCGAGTCGGAGCGCAACTCCAACGCGAGTGATGAAATTTTTGCACTCGCCAATGATTATCCCAAATTCGCCGACACTCGCCGACACTCGCACAGACTCGCGTGGACTCGCGGTGGACCGCGTAGACTCGCGAACGCGGCCAAAATTTTTGTGATGACACAAAAATTGGAGAGTCAAGTGGGAGTAGGACGCCAACTCGCGTAGACTCGCGTAGACTCGCGTAAACTCGTGTAAACTCCTGTAGACTCGTGTGACACTCGTGTAGACTCGCGTGACAGTCACGTTGTACTATTTAGAAATTTGATGATCGCGAGTCTACATGAGTGTCACGCGAGTCTACATGAGTGTCACACGAGTCTACATGAGTGTCACACGAGTCTATCAACAAAAATCGTAGCAGCGAAACGACTGCACCAATCGTTCCATATTTGTGTGACAAGTCCCTTAGCCTTCTGCCTTCCCCCCACCATACCCCCAACCGCCTCCCACCACCCACTTCCAGCGTATCCGTATCCGTACGAAGATAAGGAAAAAAAGGAAAATCTGTGGCGGCGAAACGACTGCACCAATCGGTTCCATATTTGTGTGACAAGTCCCTTACCCTTCTGCCTTCCCCCCACCACACCCCCAACCGCCTCCCATCACCCACTTCCAGCGTATCCGTACGAAGATAAGGAAAAAAAGGAAAATCTGTGGCGGCGAAACGACTGCACCAATCGGTTCCATATTTGTGTGACAAGTCCGTTACCCTTCTGCCTTCCCCCCACCACACCCCCAACCGCCTCCCACCACCCACTTCCAGCGTACCCGTACGAAGATAAGGAAAAAAAGGAAAATCCGTGGTTGCGAAACTACCTTACCAATCGGCTTCATATTTGTAACATGAGTCAATTACGCTTCTACCTTCCCCACACCATCCCCCAAACCACCTTCCCACCACCCTCCTACCCATACATAATAAGAATGATGTGGAATATATGCATAGGATAATTATATGATGACAAATAATAATATACAGATTGATATCCAACATAAAATATAAATAAATACAAGATATAAATTAAATAGAATATACACTCCTGTTAACTTCCTGTAGACTCGCGTTCATCTCGTGTAAACAGTGTAAACTCATGTAAACTCCTGTGACACTCATGTAGACTCCTGTAAACTCGCACTATTCGTACCCTGGAATTTGACCGTTATTTTTCAAATTTTGGCGGTGCGTGTTGGGGTCGTGTTAAACTCGCCAACACTCGCATAAACTCGTGTAAACTCATGTAAACTCGTGTAAACTCGTGTTAAATTCGTGTAAACTCGTGTTAAATTCGTGTTCTATGCATGTTTACTAGCATCAGCTGCTACTCACGTTGGGTTCGGGCTCCATCAACGGCGATTTGCGGCGAGTGTGACTCGCGTTGGCCTCGCGCTCCGACTCGCCTATGTGTGAACCTACCTTAAGAGATTTTTTGCAGCTATGGTCCATTGAAGTCGAATTTGTTTCGTGTTTCGTAATGTTTAAGGCAGTTTTCCCTCTAATCAAAAGGTATAGATCTATCTATTTATCTATATGCTCAGGCCCAATCCCCATTTTGGGGGTAGCCGACTCAAGACAGAGCAAGAACAGGGAAAACACAAAAACAACATAAAACAAAAAATAAACACAGATAAAAAACACAAACTCACACACATCCAGGTCACCCAGAAGAAGACCCAGAGACCTATAGATAGACCTATAGACCCAGGTATAGATAAGAAAATAAATAGTGGATGATAAAGTATCATACTAATTCTTCATAGAGACACCAACAAATCCTTTGTATCTGTCTTCATATTCCCGTGATGAGTTGAATATTACAAATCAAATATAAAATCGCATAGGCTATTAAACACATCGTCATGGGCAGATGAAGAAAGCTAAAGATGAGTTCGTTATGCCTCTTTAGAGTATTTATACCATACTCCATCATACACTACTCAGTATTATATCCATTTCTTTCATTTATAGGATACAAAGCGGTAAACATGGCAAAACAAGTTAAAACTGGCATGCGATAAGGACGGAATTTTCATGTTTTTCATCGGTTTAAACTCATTTTCCATGTAAATAAAATTAATAGCGAAAACGCAAAATCCTGTATGATGGTGCATGTTATCAATACTTTTAAAATACACCAACAAATCTTCTGTATGATTTTTCTTCTTTCCGTGATGATGAGTTTAACATACGGTTGTGTGTGTTTCTTGTAATATTCAACTCATTGCCAAAAGAATATGAAGAACGATAGAGTGTAGTTGTTGGAGTCAGTTTGAAGCATTGATACCATGCTACATCATACACCTCTTAGTTTTCCTATCCCCATCGTATTGAAGAAAAACAGGGTTAAACAAAAACATTACGAACAATGCCAAAAAGCTGGCTTTATGGGGCCATAACTGCAAAAAAATGCTCCCAGAAGCCTATGTGTATAGGATTTTTTTTACTCATGAATACCTAATCTTTCACAACTGGAAGTATTTGACAAAACTCGCGGGACACCCTGTATAGGTTTAGACATAGTTTACAATGTCAATTTAAATATTTCAGAGCATTGTGTAAGATGAAACGTGTCTCAACAAAGAAGGAAAGTGGAGCTGAAGGACGGAAGAGACGAATGTTGGAGGCAGAGGAAGCCAAGAAGTCGAGCAAGTTCTTCATGACCTTCTTTGAAAAGCCCGGAACAAGTAGTTCAACAGAATCAACACCTTCCATTGAGTCGGCTGAACCTGCTACAAGTTTGTTAGAATCTGAAGGTGGATCAAGTACAAATACATCACAAAACCAGGTACAGGAAGAGGTCAAGTCAGATAAATCCGAGTATGACAAGATTAAGAGTGAGACTGCCGGAGAGAAAGAGGATGTTTCAGTAGGGAAAGACGATAGTGGTGGTGGTGATGTGGAGATTATTGACAAGATTTTACCTAACAAGACTGAACGTGACAACACTGAACTTGGTGAACTGGATGGTGTCAAAGAGGCTCTAACTTTCGTACCAGAAGTGATTGAACAGCATGACATTGGACTTCTGAAGTTTGACAAGGACACTGGAAAAGCAATTATGCCCGACGTGCTGAGAACAGAAATAATAAAGCTGGGTTCAAAGTATTTCCAGAACAGTGAGGGGCCTTTCCTACCAACAAATAAATGCTCGATGAACAAAACTTGGCTCATGAGGAAATTGGGAAATGGTCGTGGCGAGGAAGTGACTCGCTCTTGGCTGGTCTATTCCCATTCTAAAAAGTCTGCCTTTTGTATCTGTTGCCTTCTCTTTTCCCAGTCAGATCATCAATCCTCATTGGAGCATGAGAGTGGATTCAACCATTGGAAATCACCTGAAAGGATTAGTGTTCATGAAAATGCAAAGAATCATGGAGTGTGCTTCACACAGTGGAAAGAAATGGAAAGAAATTTAGCTGAAAACAGAGGAATTATTGATGCAGAACTTCAGTCACAGGTTCAGAAAGAAAAGCAAAAGTGGCGTGATATCTTGACGAGAATCTTTCACTGCATAAAATTCCTTGCGACTCACAACCTGGCTTTGCGAGGACATAGGGAGTCACTTCAACTAGACAATGACTCCAATGTGGGAAATTTCCTTGGCTTAATGAAACTACTGGCCATCTTTGACCCTGTCATCAAAGAACACCTTATTCATGTGGAACGTCATCCTGGATCCACGTCTTATCTTTCACCGGCTGTCCAGAACGAATTCATCCACATGATGGCATCCACTGTTCGCCAGAGTTTACGGAGAAGCATTCGTAAAGCCAAGTACTATGGTCTCATGTTTGACTCGACTCCTGATCAAGCACACCGTCAGCAGATGTCAGAAGTAGTGAGGCACGTGGAAGTTGATTTTGAGAAGAAAACAGTCCGTGTTAGAGAGTCCTTCCTTGGTTTTATCTAGATAAGCCAGAAGGATGCAGAGAGCTTGGTTGGATACATCTTGAAACAGCTAGAGGAGGACGATATGGAGCTACAAGATTGTCGGTCACAGTGCTATGACAACGCTGCTGTGATGGCTGGACACAGAAGTGGTGTTCAGCAAAGAATAAGTGAGAAAAACAACCTGGCAATGTTTGTGAATTGCGACAATCACTCACTCAACTTGGGTGTACATGCCGCCAAGCAAGATACAATGATGGTCATGTTCTTCGGAACCATCGAAGCTCTCTATGTGTTCTTCTCTCGTTCAACACAACGCTGGGAAAAACTGAAAAACGCGGTGCCTCTGGTTGTTAAGTCAGAGTCCGAAACCAGGTGGAGTGCAAGGACGGAAGCAGTGAAACCCATCAACAAGTACCTTGAGGAGATACTTCAAGTTCTTCTGGACATGACAGACAATGGAAACGAGACCAGTGAAACAAGAAGTGACGCAAAGCAGCTATACAACCGCATGTTGAGTTTCGATTTTCTGACTTTGCTAGGATTTTGGAACAAAGTACTCATTCGCATTGACCGTATTCAAAAGAGACTGCAGGATCCTAACATGAACTTCCATGATGCTGCCCTAGATTTGAAAGCCCTCCGAGATCATTTTGATAATGAAAGGGAAGAGTTAGTCTGTGATTCACTCGAAGAAGGACTTGGTCTCTGTCAAGAATGGAATGTTGAACCTGAAAGACGTCGGAGACGAAAGAAACAAATGGTTGGTGAGAATGCAAGAGATGCTGGATTAACAGCCAAGGAGGAAATGGAAAGAGTCATGAAGGGAACCCTCGACCGTCTTCACAGAGAAATGGATGAAAGGTTCACTCATTTGCACGACACTGACGCCAAGTTTGGGTTCCTTCTCGATGTCAAGAAACTGTGTTATGGCAGCGACAGTGACAGTAACGACCTAAAGAAGAAGTGTGAAAATTTGGGTGAATTGTACAGCTCTGATGTTGATGGACAGCAGCTATATGAAGAAATTTTTGACTGCAGGATGTTGCTATCAAGTCGGGCCAACATGAAAATATCAAGACCTGAAGAGCTTCTTGAATTTATTGTTCAGTATGGAGATGAGAGTGTCTTCCCCAATCTTCGCATTGCTATGCAGATAATGCTAACCATCGCCATTTCCATCGCCAGTTGTGAGAGATCATTCAGCAAATTAAAGTTAATACTTTCTTACTTGAGAGCCTACATGGGTCAAGGCAGACTTTGTGATCTTGCTCTGCTCAGTGTAGAAAGAGAAGAAACTGAAACAACTGACTTTGAGGACATCATAGACCAATTTGCATCAGTAAAAGCAAGGAAAGTGCAGTTGTGATTTTCATATACAGTATCAGTAGATGTCAGTCTGTCAGATGTCAGATGTAGTGCAATAATTTGTTAATTAAACTGTTAACGAGATTGACTTATTCGATTTTTTATCCTGATTCAGTGATTATATGGATTTATGAAATCTAAAAGATAGGTGTCAGATGATTGAACAGGGTCTTAAAAACAGTATAATACAATCCAAACTCAAAATAGGTATCATTAACCTAAACCAAACAATGAACCTAACACAAACACACACACACACACACACATTATATATATATATATATATATATAATGTATATATATATATATAGCCTACTGGTATATCATTCATTATTTAGTGTTTCAATTACCTAAATATAGCTTTGAATATGGCTTTAAAATGCTCCTAGAATTGCTCATATTTAAAAAAAAAAACCCAGCTGAAGAGGCTCGCTGCGCTCGCCACCACCGCTCGCTGCGCTCGCCCCACGCCACCAGGGGGCGCCATTCCAGTCTTTGCCCTAGGCGCTATCTACCCTAGATACGCCCCTGCCGGCAGATGTACGGTGGGCAAGATTACTGTATTTTTACCTGTGGCAACGGACATTGTAGTCGAAGTAGTAGCAGTATGCTCTCTCTTGGTGTTATCCTCTGCTGGTCTACTTTCCTTCCCTTGTTTTTGTGTACACAGGGAATGAAAGTGTTTGCCCTTACAAAATTTGCAGCTTCTTATGTTAGGATTAGTACAACCCGAATGGCCATGCTCTTTTGACAAGCACCCAGTGCAGAGACGTAGTTGACAGGCTCTTTTAACTTTAAGAGGCCCTATCTTATACTTCATACACTTGTACCACAAATAATTGGTGCCACTACACAGGACACAGTTAAATTTCCTGTATTCACTTTGGGCGGTAAATGTTGCCGTAGCTATGGGTGTACCCCCTACTTTGTCTTGACCTGCCAAATTGTACACTTCAGCCTGGAAGCAATGGGTGAATTTCTTATAATCCAGGCTCAAGTCTCCCATTTCCTGTTTTATGGTTTCTTTTAGTGGTGATGGTAATTTATTGACAAGAGTCACCACACAAAATTCCTCCAAACAAATTCCATGGCTGATGATTGACCTCATCACCCTCTCTGTATTGGCATAGAAGTTCTTCAGGTCAGCTGTTTGGTATTTGGGTGACGCTAGTTGATTGAATTGGTTAACATAAGCTGCCTTGATTCGATCTGGATGCCCATATGTCTCTTGCAGGAGTTCTATTGCTGGGGCATAACTTGCACTTTCGACAATGAAACCTTCAACTAGCTTATGCGCATCACCCAGAAGCTGACCCTTCAGATAGGTGAAGCGTTGTATATCTGTGAGGTCGGGATTGTCATGGATGGTACACTTGAACATCTCCCAAAACCCCAACCACAATGTGGCATCACCCTCAAATTTTGGAAGAGTAAGATGTGGTAATTTAACTGTGCACTTCTTTGGCTCAGGTCGAGTCGACTCCCTCTTGACCTCTGGAACCAAGACCCCCTTTAGTGTGGCAACGATTACTTGTATGCCCTCCAAATACAGGGTATCCTCTCTTAACTCATTGATATATTCGGCGTCCGTCTCGTAAATGTCGGCCAGGTCCTCCTGAGTGACCTCATACTTGTCAAGTTGCTTTTGAATACTGAGCAACCTGGCCTCCACCTCCACCCCAGACGCCGATTCAAGGAAGTCCTCGATTTCAGAGGTCAAGATCGTCAATGAGCCCTTAAGCCCAGCCCGCCGCCGTTGTAAACTTGTAGCCATTATGATATGGGAAGGAAATTTAGTGATATTAAATCAACTAATAATGCTAGTCTGAATAAGTTGCAGACAACAATACAGTACTCCGTAAAATCAAATTAAATCGCGAGCTGAAAATAAAACACCCTCACGAAATGAAGAATAAGAATTTTGCCCAAATGTCGACTAGCAGTCTGGAGCCTTTTAATTTAACTCATTACATAATAGATTTGATTTAGATTTAGAAATTACGGAATCATTTCAACATAATTTAAGAAAAGCCGGGAGGGAAATTTAGTACAATACAGTATAGGCCAAAAGTCTCTAGATGTCAAAAAAAGAGGTACCGATTTTAAGTTATAATAAATTCAAGAATTCTATGAGAGAGAGAGAGCCAATAGGGTAATTTAATCAGGCTAAACTCAATGGGTACCGATAATTATATATTATTAAATTTAATAATTGTAGAAATTGTACACAAGAAAAGTTCATATCAAGAAGTCAAAAGGAAAAAAGTTTTGAGTTGGTTTAACCCACTCTCAGCCTATCAACTATCATCATACCTCGCCTTCAGGGCACACGACGAGAGTAGAATTTAGAAAGATATGTGAATGAACAAAGAAGTTATTTGACAGTATAATTTTGATCTAGATTGAATAACCTTAACTATTGAAATTATTATACAGTACAGTGTGGATGATTTTAATCTTAGTGCCAATCAATTGTGATATAATTTGGGCCTAAAGGATTAGTAATCAAAATTTAGTTAGTAAATACTGTACCGACTTTGAAGAAGTTTATTATTCTAGACTATACTGATTTTGTTGGTTTACTCTAATATCATGGTGGGCAAACATCTCGTTGTATGCCCTGTCGATAAGCGCATTCTCGTCCTGCCCAAAGCACCGGCGACAGGTGGCCAGGATCTCCGAAAAGAGACGCTTTGATGCTTCGTGCGTGAGGTGTACTCCGTCAGGACCGAAGTCGGCCTCGGAGGTATTCATTGACTGATAGGGATATGACGCTTTAGCCAGCGGTTAACCGCGTTTTTAATGCGGTTAAACTCTTCAGTAGAGACCCCTCGTGGAGCCTGCCGCTTCTCTACACCAATTTCCCGGACTTCTCCCCCTGAGCGCCGAACCGCCTCCTCGGCTAGGACCTCGATCCCCTCCGCTATCTCTCTCGGACTGACCCCGCTTCTTATCTCGTTCCCTCCTATCACTAATGCCCCTTTCCCACATGTGCGACTTCATACGATTTTCGTCGCCGAGGACGTAGTCTTGTCAATTCGCAAGGAATGTGTGCGACGTCTACGATTTTGACTGTTAAAAACCGTTGACAAGTTTACACCCGGCGACGACGTCGCCGATGGGTAAGACGTAATCGGCGACATTATGCGATACATCGGCAAATTGAGCGATGGTTCGCCGATGACCTTGGCGAGAACTGTCACATTTGAATAAAATATTGCGAAATAATGCGAAGGATGAACGAATCCTCGGCGTATGTTCTGCGATGTCTTCGGCGAATTAAGCGATGGTTCGGCGAATACCTCAGCGAGATTATTCGAAAACATTTTGCATATATTTCATGGCAAAAACATAAGAACATCAGAAAACGGGAGTCTGCAGAAAGACAATCGGCCCACACAAGGCAGATCCCTGTCACACCCAACCCCAATTACAAGGCCTAATTATAGACCCAAATCACTAATGCCTTTAGGACTGACCTCACCAAAACGGTCAGAGATCGACACAAGATGACTGGGACTGCAGAGCGCCGATTGGCCCACACCAAGCAGATCCCCCCTCATAGCCTACCCAACCCAACTCGTCGAAAATGTACAAATTTATCTTAAAATCGCCAAACTAATGGGCCGAACATTATAAAATATGAAAACTAATGGGGTTAACCATGAGGAAGAAAGGGGACCAGAAAAACGACCCATCTCCCCAATTCGGAGATTGGCAATGTCCGGCTTCGCCGGAGATATTTTTCTATCAAATAATGTACAAATTTAGCTTGCTCTCAAAACAAAAAATATATATGTTGGCTCGCTACCGCTTACCAGGAAAATATTGAAACCTGGATGGGGGTAAATGTGTTAAAACAGTAGGCTGAACGAGGCCGAACGGATACAAGGCAAAGAGAGAGGGAGAGAAATAGAAAAACAAAAAAAGAGGAGAGAGGGAGAGGAAGATAAAACAAAAAACAGCGAGGTGGGCTCAATGTTTGCGTTAAGGCTTAAAAATTGAGCCCACCTCGCCTTTTTTAGTTTTCTACATTAGATGGTGGGGGGGAAGGTAGAAGCGTAATTGACTAGTGTTACAAATATGAAGCCGATTGGTGAGGTAGTTTCGCCACCACGGATTTTCCTTTTTTTCCTTTTCTTCGTACGGATACGCGGGAAGTGGGTGGTGGGAGGTGGTTGGGGGTGTGGTGGGGGGGAAGGCAGAAGGGTAAGGGACTTGTCACACAAATATGGAACCGATTGGTGAAGTCGTTTTGCCGCCACACATTTTCCTTTTTTTTTCCTTGTGAGGCAACCGATAGTCAGCGAGTGGGTGCGGGGAGGGAGTCGTGTGGGTGGTGGCAAGAAGCCAGAAGGGTAACAACATCATCATCCATCGTGCGTGCGGATAAAGCTTCCTGCCTCTGATCCATGACAAGGAGGAATATCTTAGAAAAATGGACGTCATCTTAAGTGACAACACCAAATTTAAAAAGATCACCCGCAACCCAACCGACGAAATCAAACGCACTGCCAACACCACCATCACCGCCATCAACGCCAAACAAGGAGGGATCCACCTTAAAAAACTCGTCGGAGAGTACACCCCTGGTTATGCGTACGGAACCATCAAAACACACAAACCTGGGAACCCCCTCCGCCCCATCATCTCCCAGATCCCCACTGCCACCTACCAGATCGCCAAGGCCCTGAACAACCTCCTCACCCCCTACGTGCCCAGCCAATTCAACCTTAACTCAGCCCACGATTTCTTGGAAATTTTACGAGACGCCCCCCCGTAACAACAACTACACAATCTCCTCTCTCGACGTAGAAAGCCTGTTCACCAAAGTGCCAGTGGATAGGACCATTGACATGATTCTACGTCGAATTTATCATTGCCCTGATACACCAACCCTGGACATCCCGGAGAAGGCCCTGAAAACACTACTGGAGCTATGTACCAAGGAGGCCCCCTTCCTTTGCCCCCGGGGCAACATGTACAAGCAGATAGACGGTGTGGCGATGGGCAGCCCTCTAGGAGTTCTTTTTGCGAACTTTTTCATGGGTACCATCGAGGAAGAGCTCCTAGCTGCCCAATGACCCGCCGTCTACTGTAGATACGTGGATGACATCTTCGTGCAAATCAAGGACCTCCACAAACTTCAGGAACTCCAGCGTCGCTTCATGACCTCCTCCGGACTTAACTTCACCTTTGAAAAATCTAGCAATGGACAACTCCCCTTCCTCGACATCCTAGTAGCTCTGAACGACCATGGGTTCAAAACCACCGTCTACATTAAACCAACTAACACAGGACAATGCCTCAACGGCGATAGTGAATGCCCCCGCCGTTATCTTCTATCCTCCATCTCCGCCTATGTTAGGAGAGCCCTCACTCACTGCTCTACCTGGGCCGACACCCACCAGGAACTAGAAAGACTATCCCAAGTTTTTAGTAAATAACGGATACTCCAACTCAGACATCTCCAGCACCATCAACCACCATCTTGAAAAATGGTACACCCAAAGCCCTCCTAACATTGACCCCCCCAATGAAATTAAGATCTTCTACCGCAATTACATGTCCTCTGAACACAAAAATGACGAGGCCGTCTTAAAAGAAATAATCTCCAAGCATGTCCACCCAACCAACCCGGAAAACAAAATCAAATTAATAATTTACTACAAATCCCCCAAGACCTCCAACCTCGTTCTCCGCAACAAACCTGCCTCCACCAAGATAAAGAGCCCGATGACCGACTATCACGTCATTTACCAACATACCTGTAATTATGAGGACTGTGGACCTCATTCCTATATTGGTATGACGCAGACTCGTCTTTCACGTCGGCTAACTCTTCACCTTCAGGCTGGAGCCATCAAAGACCACTATCTCACCCCTAACCACCCTCACCTCACACGCAACGAGTTAGAGAAACACACCACCATACTCGATAAAGAAAGTGACCCAAGGAGATTACCTATACTCGATGCTTTATATATCCAAGCCTTACATCCCAACATCAACAACCAAACTCTGGACCTTCAGATCCTTCCTTCTGCCAAAAGGCACTTTCCTACAGGACCTAACACCCCCCCTCGACCCCCAGTGCCCTTGATGCAGCCCCCCGCGCTACCTCCTTCAGCTTCGTCTTCCGCAGGCGCCACACAACTTAGGCCACACCCCTCGACACACAGCCAATCAGCTTCGACCCCACCAACCAACCACCATCCCGCATCCAGTGCGCATGCCTTCTCTTTTCCAGAACCCCCTCCACCAATAGTAGATTTTTGCCCCTTGTTTTCCGCCTCCTCTGATCCTCCACCCTCTATATATACCCTTCCTGTTTACCTTTTATATCATTCCATCCTTACTTGATAATGCTGGTTGTCCAGTGAAACGCGTCGTATATCCTGTATCATCATTTACATTTATGTAACCCTGTACCACCATGAATTTTGCTCATCTCCTTCATCTACTTCCTGCCACCCAGCGAAAACTCATCAGAGACCTGGAAACTTTGAATAATAAAATTTCCAACGCAGAAATTGCCATTTCTTTCAACCTCGTATGTATTAAAGAATATATATATATATATATATATATATATATATATATATATATACTGTATATATAGATCCAGTGAGTATACTGAGATTAAGAGCTTTAACCCTTGTCTATCGGGGCCCGACTTAAGTCCATATCGAAAAATTTGGACTATGTGGCGGGGCCCGACTTAAGTCTGAGTGCAAATTTGGCGCAATATTGGTTCTGAGAGAGAGACGAGTGACTGGAGGAGCATGGGTTATCTCATGACCGCTCACCTCGGCCGCCGTGGACCTACTGAGATTTAATCCACTTACATCCACCCTCACTCCCTCGCTACATACGTAATTATATAAAGAAATTACCGTATTTTAGCGATTTTGCCCTTCGGTTGCACGATCGTTGCAAGACAACCAGTGATTGTAGAAGGATGGTTCGGGTGTCATTGGAAAGCTCAATTTACGCCCTTTCAGGGATACATACTTGTATTACGCTCTGGGTCTTGTTTATGCATGAAAAAGAGCACGGAAACAACCCCATTTATGGTAAAAAAAAAAAACGCTGGGCGGCACAGTCAAATATACTGCCTAGCCCGCTCGTAAGGTGTTAAGAGGATGTTTTTAGTTTCCTTCCTAGACCTCCAACAAGCTTTAAAAAAATACCCTCAAGACCCCACTTCAAGATAAATGTGTAAATTTTTCGGTAGAAAAATGCCCCAGCTGAAAGCCGGTTCCTCCTAAATTACAGGTTCGCTTTCGCTCGCCAGGAAAAAAGATCGAGACCGAAATGTAAATAAAAAAATCTTAAAATTTTCCAAAATGGGCAAAAAGTCTGAGAATCGCCAAACTTATAGTGCGAGCGCCTAAACATCTCAAATCTAATGGGCCTCAACATGAAGGAGAAGGGGGTCCAGAAAAATAACCCTTAAGTGAAAATTTCCCCTCAAGTTGATCCAAAAAGTGAAGGTGATTTACCGAACTAATGTGGGATGCGAAGCTAATTTGAGCACTTTCTATTTCATATCACGTTTATCCTGCCTTATGTGAGGGTGTTAGTTTGCCAGTCTATAAGGGGAGGATTCCTACCCTCCCGCCCCCAGAAGGAAAAGTAGGACAGTAAAAGAGACAAACAGAAACGGCTAAGGTTAGGTAGAGGATGCTAAACCTCACTTTGGATAAGACCAGCCCTCACCCACTATTACTATGCTTTCCAATATACGGGCTAATATAAGACATATTTATAATTCAATACTGTGTAATCCACAAAGACAGTCTGTAGGTGCTAATAGATGTAAAATGTAATCTGGCTTCAGTGAGGATGTGCCGGTTTTTCTGGACCCCTTTCTCCTTCGTGTTAGACCCATTGTTTGTTATTAGATTTTA
This sequence comes from Lithodes maja, assembly GCA_037953745.1. Classification (NCBI taxonomy): domain Eukaryota; kingdom Metazoa; phylum Arthropoda; class Malacostraca; order Decapoda; family Lithodidae; genus Lithodes; species Lithodes maja. The sequence goes on along the minus strand of JBAKBP010020382.1, from coordinate 3,442 downwards.
AGGCATTCGGCCCATTAGAGTGGCGATTTTAAGACTTTATGCCCCATTTCTTTGTCAATATTAAGACCTTTCGTGCCATTTGAGTGTCGATTTTTACCTGGCGAGCAATAGCAAGCCTGTTGTTATAAGTAACAGCCCGTTCTTAACATTAATCATCAATTACAAACCCAAATATACTTTAATAAACTAATGAAAGCATATGGTCCTCCCGGGATTCGAACTCGGGACACTACATCCAGAACATAAGAACCTAAACTATTACACCACCAACACAGTTAAAGGTTGAGTACACGATCACGATTAATATCCATTTTCGAATTTTGGATATCAATCTAATCATGTACTCAGACCCAACTGCATTATGGAAAGCGTAATGTTTTAGTGATAGGAAAGAACATTGTTATACCAGGTTTTTGCTGGGGTTATTTGGATTAATTAGGTAGGTTCTCACTTGACTGAAGAAGTTGAATTCACATAAATATATGCGCAAAGGTAATAGAGGATAAATATATATTACATATTACACACAAAAGTTGTATTGTTCATTGTAATCATTCTTACTTTCAGACAAGAGATAGGTAAATATGAATGTACAGGTGATTACGCACGAACGAGGATCCACAATTAATATCCCAAAAAGAATAACACTGCATTATTATGATGTCACACTGAGTTCTTCCTTCGATAAGGCACTTCACTAGTACTTCTTCAAGGTCACACCAAGTATTTCTATAATAAAAGTATTTGTGTAGTATTCCAACGAGGGTCTTGGCCGTACAGTAGTGGTGGTCCTGACGTGGATGGTTGACAGCGGATGGAAGTCAATGGAGAACTCTTTGGTTTTGGGTCTTAACCCCTACTGTACCATAGGATACAGTAATAAAAGTTCCCCCCAGTCCCAAGCAATGTGGTCAAAATGGTAAGATATGAAAACCTCCCACCTCAAAAGATAGAGGAATACTGGCTCTGCCAGCCTGTAGAGGCTTGCATATAAACTGAGAAGTGTTGCCAACTCTAGAGCAGTGCTCAAATGGCTGTGGTACCAGGCACTGCCTGATACTGGCAGTTACAAGGAAGGTATAATACTGACGGCTCCCTGCCGTTGCTGGGACTGGGGAGTGATTTATCTACTGATGGCAGGGAGCCGTTGCTGGAACTGAACGGGTTAAATTACTATGTTCCAATATACAAGTGTATACGTATGCATATCATGGAGCTAACGTAAAGAGAAGTTATACCAGTGTTGTACTATCTCCTTAACTACTCTAACCGTTATAAGAGTTTTGATGCAGAACCATCCAGCACTCTTGGGTGTTGGGTCTTGAATTCTATGTTCCAGTGTATGCGTATACATATCATCGGACTAACGTAAGAGAGTTGGTTTTACGCAACATCTCTTAATTAACTGTCCTAACCATTATAAGTGTCTTTCAGGGACTGGTGGATGGGTTTATTTGTGCCTTTTATGCATACGTGTCTTTATGCCAGTGCCTGGGATCACGTACCGTAAGGATTCTTATGCAAGGTGCGTTATGCTTTAAGATACGGTATCGGTATCTCGCAGACAGCCAATTGCCAGTGCGTGAACTTTTAAAAGGGTCCATAAGAGGTCGGTTTACTACCGATAATGCGCATGTCAGTACAGCATTCTTTATTGGCAGTGATTTCTGGTAATCAAGGCAGAGGAATTAATATTAGGTTGCCACCATGGTGATCCAATAATTAATTCCTTTGATGAGCCAAGATCTAAAAATCCTGAATAAACCTTTATTTGCCAGTGCTTTAAAAGTTTATCCAGTATATGCCCAAATCTTCCAGCTCTTCAACTATCTTCCAGTGAAGTATATATTAATACCTTTCCAACTGTTATAGATCTTAACTTTACCTGTCATAATCTTACCTCTTCTGGCGTTTCTTCCGGTGTCCCTTCTCAGGGTAAGAAGGGCAGCTGTGCTGGGAGGAGGCCCTGGCGGGGCTGAGGTAGCTCCTCTGAATTTCCCTTTTGTGGTGGTGATGCGGCTGGGAGGAAGAAGAGCGCGTGGAAGAATAGGACTTATACAAGTTTCGGCTTGCCTTACCTTCCTTTCTACTTTTCCTTCTGTCATCACTCATGTTGCTGATGGTGATTAGATCTTTGTAGGGTATTGGAGGGAGTGCGGGCGTAATTGAGGCTACTTAGGAGTATCTTGGTGGTGTGGTGGTTAGGGCTTCCTTTCTCGGGGTTGTGGTGGTGTGGGTGGTAATATCGCTTGGTGGTTATGGTGTGGCGTTTTCTTTTTCCTTTATATTACCTGTAATATTAGGAGCAACCGGCCTTCGGCCAGGACATTTTTCTACCGAAAAATATAAAAATTTATCTTGGAGTGTCTAGTTTTGTTTTTATTTACAGCTTGATGGAGGTCTAGGGAGGTAACTGGAAGCATAATAAGTAAATGAAAAAAATTGACCAAAAAATTACGCGCCGCCCCTCTTAAGCTATAATGAACCACAATAAAAATTACAACGCATTCTATTTCCTCATGTGGTGATTTCACTCAAGAAGGTTCATCAACAAATACATGTGGTGAAATTGACTACAGCTAATGATGACGTAAGTGTTTCATCCACTAGTTTTGCACCTTTAGTGTATGTTATTTTGCACGATTGTCATATATTTTAGTATAAGTATTATCTTGGCCATTGCTGTTTTCCCTAAATTTGTTTCAGGTTGTATAGTGTAACATACATGTCTAGAGAACTGTATTTCCATATGACATGTGGTTTGGTATCCTCTTTTTCCTTTGTGTATTACTTTCCTTTTTTTTATACATATATATATACAGTATATACAGTATATATATATATATATATATATATATATATATATATACAGTATATACAGTATATATATATATATATATATATATATATATTTGTGGTAGTAAATAGAGTTAAGTGAGATAGTTCGAAGCCTGTCGATTGCTGAGGGCCCTTTTTAAACTGAATAAAATCGCCTAATAGTAGCCAGAATAAAGTTAAAAGGACGGCGCCGGTACTGAAGGGGTTACTGCACAACACGTCCAGGCCACGCTTCATAACTTCCGACATCATACGTATTTCAGAGCAGAGGCAATTTGGTGTTAAGGGGAGAGTTGTATTTATTTGTTAATTATTTTCATTAGTTTCAGCTTAAATTAACGTCCCTCCAAGACCCTCCTTCAAGCTAAATTTTTACATTTTTCGATAGAAAATGTCCAGGCCAAAGGCCGGTTCCTCTTAAAATACAGGCTCGCTATCGCTCGCCAGGAAAAAATAGACACCTAAATTACATGAAAAGTCATAATATTGACAAAGAAATGAGTTAAAAAGTCTTAAAATCGCCAAAGTAATGGGCCGAACTTCTAGAAGTCTGTAAACTAAAGGGGCTAAACATGAGGAAGAAGGAGGCCCAGGAAAACGACCC
>JBAKBP010020381.1:0-42695 GCA_037953745.1 Lithodes maja | reverse complement strand
GTAGTGGGGGGTAGTGGTGGTGGTGGTGGTGGGGGTGGGTGGTGGTGGGGTAGTGGTGGAGGTGGGGGTAGTAGTGGTGGTGGTGGGGGTGGTGGTGGGGGTAGTGGTGGTGGGGGTAGTGGTGGGGGTGGGGGTGGGGGTGGTGGATGGGTGGGTACATGGAGGGAGAGAGGGAGGAAGGGAGAGAGATTCAGATTATGGTATTGCCATTACATAAATACAATGACTGTTCAGACAATGAAATCATCATAAACACAATACAGTATGCATCATAATCTTAAACACAATACAGTATGCATCATAATCATAAACACAATACAGTATGCATCATAATCATAAACACAATACAGTATGCATCATAATCATAAACACAATACAGTATGCATCATAATCATAAACACAATACAGTATGCATCATCATCTTACAACACAATACAGTATGCATCATAATCATAAACACAATACAGTATGCATCATAATCTTAAACCACAATACAGTATGCATCATAATCTTAAACACAATACAGTATGCATCATAATCATAAACACAATATAGTATGCATCATAATCATAAACACAATACAGTATGCATCATAATCTTAAACACAATACAGTATGCATCATAATCTTAAACACAATACAGTATGCATTATCATCTTGCATAAACACAATACAGTATGCATCATAATCTTGCATAAACACAATACAGTATGCATCATAATCTTGCATAAACACAATACAGTATGCATCATAATCTTGCATAAACACAATACAGTATGCATCATAATCTTGCATAAACACAATACAGTATGCATCATAATCTTAAACACAATACAGTATGCATCATAATCTTAAACACAATACAGTATGCATCATAATCATAAACACAATACAGTATGCATCATAATCATAAACACAATACAGTATGCATCATAATCATAAACACAATACAGTATGCATCATAATCATAAACACAATACAGTATGCATCATCATCTTAAACACAATACAGTATGCATCATAATCATAAACACAATACAGTATGCATCATAATCTTAAACACAATACAGTATGCATCATAATCTTAAACACAATACAGTATGCATCATAATCTTAAACACAATACAGTATGCATCATAATCATAAACACAATACAGTATGCATCATAATCATAAACACAATACAGTATGCATCATAATCTTAAACACAATACAGTATGCATCATAATCTTAAACACAATACAGTATGCATTATCATCTTGCATAAACACAATACAGTATGCATCATAATCTTGCATAAACACAATACAGTATGCATCATAATCTTGCATAAACACAATACAGTATGCATCATAATCTTGCATAAACACAATACAGTATGCATCATAATCTTGCATAAACACAATACAGTATGCATCATAATCTTGCATAAACACAATACAGTATGCATCATAATCTTGCATAAACACAATACAGTATGCATCATAATCTTGCATAAACACAATACAGTATGCATCATAATCTTGCATAAACACAATACAGTATGCATCATAATCTTGCATAAACACAATACAGTATGCATCATAATCTTGCATAAACACAATACAGTATGCATCATAATCTTGCATAAACACAATACAGTATGCATCATAATCTTGCATAAACACAGTATGCATCATAATCTTGCATAAACACAATACAGTATGCATCATAATCTTGCATAAACAGTGTCGGTAAGAATGTAGCCAACCCTCACTCCCACAAAGGGGTAGGGAGGATCAGCAAGAGACACAAGAAAGGAAAAGAGAGGTGACAGGTGAAGAACACATAAGTACCCAACCAACACATATACAGTCAGTCAGTAGCCAACCCTTACTACCACAAGGGGTAGGGTGGATCAGCAAGAGGTGACCCGGCTAGTTTTGTAATGTTTGTTCACCATTAAAAATGGTTTTATTCCAGAAACAATAGCGAATGGGTTAGGAATGAAGGAAAAACCACGAAAAACCGCTCAAAAAGCTTAAAAAATGGTCCTACAGAGCCCCCGAAAACGTATTTTACAAGAGCAAAAAATTGAAGGCAATTACCCCAAAAAACCAGGTTATTGTGCGCTCACGCGCACGCACGTGGACTTTGAGAGTTTTCAACCATCGGCACGGTTGCGTGGGATACGTACACAGTTCCCATACAAATCTGAGCCCTCTTGAGTGGCTACACCTGAGGTTACGGTCGGCGCAATTAGGGTGACGCGTCAGGCGCGTCTCTGGGGCTGTGCGTTACATACATCGCCGACGCGTCAGACACGTCACTGGGGCTGTACGGGTTAATAAACAAAGGTTAATGTTTGTCTGTTTGTCAGTTACCCGACCTATGTACCTTTGTTACTAAACTCCTCCCACAGTTACGGTGCCAGGTGGGAGTGTGGGGCACCGTTGGAAAGCCCAGGCTTTGGAGATGGTTTTAGGCGAGTTTAGTGGAAATCAGAGACACTTTTGTTTAATACATTTTTCGGCAGAACTTATGTAGTATACGGGAGCAAAAAAAATGCGAAAAAAATGGCCGTTTGGGGCAGAAGGAGGCCTCCGATCGAAAAGGTGTATGGAACGAAAGTTGTTCACAGCCCCCCAAAATGGGGGTACGGATGAGGTCAGATCCAAAATCGGAGGTCATTTAGCGGCCGAAATCGAGGTCACCGTTTAATGTGGCACAGGGAGGTCGAGGCCGGTGATTATGGTAGTAGTAGTATTATGATGATTGTGGTAGTAGTGATTGATGATGGTGATTATGGTAGTAGTAGTAGTGGTGGTAGTAGTGATGGTGATTATGTTGCTTACCCGGGCATCGCCGGGTACCCCTGCTAGTAGTAGTACGGTAGTAATAATAATAATAATAATAATAATAAAAAGGATTTGTAAAGGCGAGGGTACAGTTGCGTGGATAAACCTGCGTGGGTTGAATAATAAGATAATTAGCATGCATAGCCTATCGTGTTCTGACCTAGTGGTACCGGTAAGGGAATTTTGTAAATGAAGAGAAACTTGAACATATATATATATATATATACCCGGTATATACAGTATACTGGTAGGCTACCGGTATCATATTTAGCCCCATTAGTTTTGAGATTTTAAGACGTTCGTTCCATTAGTTTGGCGATTGTAGAAGTTTCGCTCCATTCATTTGTCAATATTAAGACCTTTTGGACCATTTAGGTGTCGATTTTTGTTCCTGACGAGCGATAGGGAGCCTGTAATATTAGGAGGAACATTTTTCTACCGAAAACTGTACACATTTATTAGGTTAGGTTAGGTTAAAAATATTGTTCAATGTTTCTTAGTAAATAGGCATCTGAAAAACAGTTCTACCCGCTACACAGGATCTTACCCCCTGGCGGTATCGAGCGGATAGATTGCCAAATTGATGCCTCAAAGTCTCACACAAATTCATCAATATCTGGGGAGGGCGCACTTAATAGCACTGATTATATACCGTACATAATCGATTGTCCAAGATTAATGATATTTGCATAATTTATTATGAATTAGCTTAGAAAGGCCTAGAAAGGTTTAAAATTTATATTTGGAATTGGATAACAGGGTGGTAATTGAGTACGAATAATTGTCTTTGGTACGAGTCGAGTAGTCTAACGCGTCAGACATGCGTAGTCAGCTCCACATATTTCGTCAATTACACAACCCGCTCTAGTGCAATCAGCATCAGTATACAAAATAGCCCACATAAGACACCCACCAAAGCACCCACCATAGAAGACTTGCCTAGGACATAGGACTGTAGTGATACCGTACAAGACATAAAAGTGAGAACTCGCCAGCCGCCAGCGAGAGGGAAGTCGTTGCTGCTCCCGCCCGCCGCACCCCTACTATTCCAACTTCCTCAAACCAGGTAGTACACCACTGACCACAGCAGCAATGGGCAGGCCAAAGAACACAACATCTCAGCGAGGGAACCCTGTGACAGGTAAGACGGGCACTCGCTCTAGCACATGTTCAGTTAGGAGTAAGATTACCGGCAGAGATATGTTCCCCCCCCCCCCCCCCCCCAACAGTAGAATAGACAAGAGACATGTCCCCCACAAACGGTAAAAGCGACCACCCATGCGGTTTGTGCACCAAGAATATCAGTGACGAAGACGCAATAGAATGCGACAGATGCCTAGCCGAATACACCAAGAAAGGTGCAACCTACATCTGCGCAGAATGCAGAAGCAAAGGTGATAGGGCTCCCGAACACAACCCCAAGCCCGACCAAGGTCCTACCACAGCCCATCTCCTCGAAGTGGTAGAAGGGTTGAGCCTAGCAGTGGCTAGCTTGACAGAGGTGGTAGCAAAACTGAAAAACACCCCTCCTCAGCCTCAACACCCCCAACCACAAACAGTTCCCCAAACTTACCCAAACCCACAAACAATCCACCAAACCTACCCAAACCAAACCGAAATCAAACAAATCCTGCACGAAGAGGCTATTGAAATCAGAGAACGAGAAAAAAGAGTCAAGTCAGTCATTGTTCGTGGACTAGGAAGCGACCCAATTAACGTAACCATCAGCCTAAGCAAGGTAGCAACCCATCTCCTCGGGACAAAACAAGGCCCAACACATATCCCTGACCAACATTGTCCCCATCAATGCAAACCTCGTTAGAGACGACATCCTCGACGAGGCTGGGAGAAAGGAATTACTCTCTACTGCCAGACACCTCAAGACCTCTACAGATTTCCACCAGGTATACATTACCAGAGACCTGACCTTCAAACAGCGCCAAACTCTTAAATAGAGGAGAAATGCCCAAAATGGTGCTACAAACCCGCCCCCAGGGCCCCCAACACAAACGCAACAAGTACAACAACCCCAAGCCAAAACCAGCCCACCCCCCCTCCAACTGACCCTGCCTCACCTACTCCCGCAACACAAGCCCAGCCAAATGTCGCAGCCAGCCACCCCCAGCCAACTGCACAAACAAGCCAAAACCAATAAAAAAACGAGCCCCTACCCGCCCCCACCCCCCACCAGCTTCCTACTCAAAACTAAAAATCTCCCTAACAAATGTAAACAGTCTCCCCAACAAGATCCCCCTCATAACCAAACTATGCCACGACTCAAACCCAGACATCTTCTGTATTTCAGAGACATGGCTAACCCCCACTATCGTCGATGCCCCCCTATCTATAAATGGCTTCACTCTAACTAGGAACGACTCACCCTCAGGGATTCCCAAACATGGAGTATGCATCTATACCAAAGACAGTATTAAAATATCATGCCCCACCACCCCAAACTTCATTAATACCATAGCAATATACCTCCATAAATACAACCTGTACGTACTACTTACCTACCGCCCCCCCATCTAACACGGTAAATGAAGACCTCGAGCTGATAAACTACATAGCCGAATTCAGCACAGGCAAGGAAGTAATAATCGTGGGCGACTTCAACCTCCCAACCATCCGCTGGTCAGAACCCGAACCTTCCCTGGGTGCATCAGCACGTGACACCCACTTCCTCAACCTCTTTCAGGTACTAGGCCTTACCCAGTGGGTCCGAGAGCCCACATTCATCCCCTCCAGTACGGTAACATACTTGACCTAGTCCTAACTACAGAGGCAGACAGACTACTGAACATCACCACCAACCCCCCACTCCCCCACTGCGGCCACATTGTCATAACCCTCAACTACCGGTACCTGTTTCAAGACTGGGACCCTCCCAACACCCCCCACAATATAACTATGATAAGAGACTGGGCCAAAGGAAACTACAACCAGATCCAAAACTGCCTGAGACAGATTGACTGGGACTATGAACTCCAAGCACGTGACTTAGACAACCTCAACTGCTTCCTTACCTCCACCCTCCAGGACCTAGTCACCCGACATGTCCCGCTAAAGGAACCCAAATGTTCCGGCCCCCCCTGGCTCAGAAAAATTCCCAAACACCTCACAAGACTCCGATCCAACCAATGGAAGCAGTACAAAGAAATGAGGAGATTCCATGGTGGACAGTCCCATCAAGCGCAGCAATCCCTCTTCACCTTCAACTCCTCCAACGACCGACTGAGAGCAACAACAATCTCACTACAATCCGACTACGAAAACAACCTAGCCAGAAATCGCAGCCTCAAACCGAAACTATTTCACTCATATATCTGGAATAAAAAAGTAAGCAGAACCCGGATAGGCCCACTAATGATCAACGACACCCTCACCGACTCACCAGAAGCAATGGCGGAATCCTTCGCCGAAGCCTTCTCCGGGGTGTACGAAATAATCCAGCCAGTGAACCCATTCCCCCACCAGATAGGAGCCGACCCCCTCCCGACAGTCCCCATCAGGCACTCCGAAGTACTGAACCTCCTAAAGTCCCTAAAACCCGACAGTGCCATGGGGCCTGACCTCATCCATCCCCGCCTCCTGAAGGAATGCGCTGCAGAATTTGCCGTTCCCCTCACTGCACTCTTCACCCTCTCCCTAGCCACCGGGACAGTCCCACCAACCTGGAAGGAGTCCCACGTCTCGCCTATCTTCAAGAAAGGAAGCAAATCAAACCCGCTAAACTACCGCCCCATAAGCCTAACCTCAGTTGTATGCAAGACCATGGAACGTCTGATCACTAAATCTCTCTACAGCTTTCTGGATGACCATCTCCTGTTCGACAACAACCAGTTTGGCTTCAGGCCTTCCAGATCCGTGGTCGACCAACTACTACTGACATACAACTACTTCACCACACAATATGACAAACGTGAAACAGTAGACCTCATCCTGTTCGATTTCCAAAAAGCGTTTGATAAAGTCCACCACCAAACCCTGCTAAACAAACTGAGAGACACAGGAATATCGGGGAACCTCCTTAGCTGATTAAGAGCTTCCTGCTCGACCGAAAAATGAAGGTGCGCATCAACGGAAAAACAAGCTCAGCAAGACCAGTACTCAGCGGGGTCCCCCAAGGCTCCATCCTAGGCCCACTGCTGTTCCTCATCTTCATAAACCACATAGGATCACTACTAAGCTGCAAATACTTCATATTTGCAGATGACCTGAAAATATACCTCAGCTGCCCATCATCCTCATACCAAGCCCACGGTGGTATGGCAACCCTTCAAGAAAATATACCTCAGCTGCCCATCATCCTCATACCAAGCCCACGGTGGTATGGCAACCCTCCAAGAAAATATACCTCAGCTGCCCATCATCCTCATACCAAGCCCACGGTGGTATGGCAAACCTTCAAGAAAATATACCTCAGCTGCCCATCATCCTCATACCAAGCCCACGGTGGTATGGCAACCCTTCAAGAAAACATACCTCAGCTGCCCATCCTCCTCATACCAAGCCCACGGTGGTATGGCAACCCTTCAAGAAAACATACCTCAGCTGCCCATCATCCTCATACCAAGCCCACGGTGGTATGGCAACCCTTCAAGAAAACATCGACCGGCTGCATGAAATTGCCTCCTCGTGGGGTCTAAGGTTTGCCACGGAAAAATGTGCTCACATGCGCTTCTCCCGCCACAAAACGAACCAGCCTACACAACCCATCTACTTCCTCCAAAACCTGCCCATCCAGCCATCAAACCTGCAGAAGGACCTTGGGGTTTTCGTCCCAACAACCCTCAAATTCCACCACCATATCCGCCAGGCGGTAAACAAAGCGGGAGGAGTCGCCCAAAATCTGCTCAAGAGTACTGTAAACCGCTCCCCCCCAATTCATGTTATCCCTCCTAAAAGTCGACCTAAGACCTATCCTCGGCTTTGCGTCCCCACTCTGGAACCAAGACTACCTGACTGACAGCAGACTCACAGAGTCTGTCCAGAGAAGATGGACGAAGCAGATCTCCGGCCTTAGCGACTACCCATACGACGAGCGCCTACAAAGACTCAAACTCCACTCAGTCAGGGGCAGACTGATCAGGTACGACCAAATCTACTGCTACAAGATCTTCCATGGCCTCTCACCCATCAACCCCACCGACCTCTTCACCATGGCCCCTAGGACTGGCACCAGAGGCCACAGTTACAAAATCCAAGTACAGCACTGCTCCTCTGAAGCCAGAAGAAGATTTTTCTCCCACAGAGTCGTCAAGAGGTGGAACTCGCTTTCAGAGGACACCGTTACTGCACCAAATCTCAGACTCTTCAAGCAACGCCTCCAAGCAGAAATACAAGACTCCCTCCACGAACTTCACTCAAAACACACATCTAAAACACCTAAACATACATCTCAAACAAACTAACACAACTAAAAAGCTAGTCTCCAACGAGGGCACAATATAAACTAACTATCCCTGCCTGGTGATGGGCTGGTCTATCAGAGTGAGAGCTGAGCGATCTCTGCCATACCCATAGCTTACTCTGACTGTTCCTTTTACTTATATATCTTCTAAATCTCAAGTGACGGCGTCTTTTCCGTGGATCGACCTCCCTAGTGCCAACCTAAAAGTTGGCAGATTGGGAGCCAAAGCGTCACATTTTTCCCTTGCCCCTCAACTTTCCCTTCATAATTGCTGAGGGGCACAGGGCCTTGGGTGGGGCTTTGGTTTCTCGGGCGTTTCCGCGCCCTCCTCAGCTCCCTGCCTTAGAGTGGCTTCGGGTTTTGTTAGTGGTAAGCAGGGAGGGTTTTGTGGGGGCGCTCTATGGCCTTGGCCTTGCTCGGGACCTTGGGGCTGTTCGGCCAGGCAGCCTGGGGAACAACAACAACAACTATCCCTGCCGGACTCCCAGTAACTGCTACTAATCGTGCATCTAGTTAGAGTGCCCGTATTCATGTCTTGGGCCCCCACTGAACACAGCTGCTCCGTGGTCAGTGCGTGGCCCTACCTGGTAAGTAAGAGTTGTCTAAAAAGTGAGAACGAGATGTCTTTTGAAGGTACGACATGTCTCTAGTACGAGTTGTCACGTTTTTGTTTTTTGTTTTTTCTATGTGATTGAGGGAGGCAAAAGGCAGAACTGCCTATAGCGAGTGCCTCCCCCATAGTTGAAAGAGTGACAGGGCCAAAATCAAGGGACGTTTGAGCCAAAATGCCTGGACACACAGAGTTTGAAGCAATTTAAGTCATAGGAAGAGGGAAAGACTGATTCTGGGAGAGAGTTCCAGAGCTCTGCTGTTGAGTAGAAGAAAGTTTGAGAGTAACGTTTCACTCTCGGGTTGGAGAGTTGCACAGAGTAGGGGTGGGATTGAGATGCAAGACGGGTACCACGTGCTCTACGTAAAGGAGGTGGTATACACTGGGATAGCTCTGAGTCATAGAAGTCGGGTACGAGTTGACATGTATCCAAGGGAAACAACCCAAAACCTCCCCTCTAACGAACACACTAACTCCTATCCTACCTGAGTTTGTAGACAAGAGAAGGTGATATGAGCAGAGCAAAAAAAAAAAAAAAAAAAAAAATACAACCGTTCCCCTCCACTGCCGAGCCAACACTGAAATGCCCTCACGTGGTAACTGATTCCGGGGTAAATCTACAGTTATACTACCCCTCCCCCACTATCCCCCCCTTCAAAACACCCCTTTTAGCGTGTTTTTGGATGATTCAGTATACGCGGAAACTGAAAAAAAAAAAAAAAAAAAAAAAAATCAAAGTATTTATACAGTAGCCTAGTTTGCTGTGTTAATTTTGATCAATATTTAGTGTTTGGAAGGAATTAGAAGCCTCTGGAAATGCGTTTTCCCCGTTATCCAACGATCTTAAGACACGCCGCCCGATAGTGGGGAGGGCTATGAAGAACAGGGAAAATGAGGGGTTAAATGCGTAAAACGGCGATAACAGCGTTTGTTATCAAAACTTGCCTCGGGTTTTAATGAATTTTAAATGCATAAATCCCAACATTTCGAAAACCCGAGCCAAGTTTGGTCAAAAGTTGGCTCGGATTTTGCGAGTTTGTAGATGAAAAAAAGACAGTGACGTACCGGTAATTTAGAAATTTGGCTCGGGTTTCCCGTAATTGCAAACCCCTAAAACCCCATTTTTTGAAAACCCGAGCCAAGTTTTGCCAAAAGTTGGCTAGGATTTAGCAAGTTTGTATATTAACCCTCCAGGACCGGCTACGCATTCTATAAATATTCCCCGAAACCCGGGGGTTTTGGCCGAGAAACGTCTACGTCTTGGCTACCGTATCTTTGTTATTTTGACTGCTTCCGTATTCCCGCGCATCCCCAAGCGTAGATGTGTTGCGTACCTGTAGAATGGCATTAACCTAAGACGTGCGCATGGGGGGTATGAGACTACCACACTGCTGTGCACACGTATTTGAGATGTTCCCATCACTAACATCGTTATTTTACCATAAATAGCATTAATACTTATCCATATGCGCCTATTATAGGTTGATTATAAAGGTATTAACCTGTTACAACAATAAAACAAGTGGAAACAGTGTTTGGATGGTCAAAATTGGCAATACAGGCCGCAAGTTACATAATGTATGGGTGAGGCAACCTCCCTGCCCTCCTCCCCTCCCCTTGTCTGGAGAGACACTGTTACGCAATAGTCTCTCTCTCGCTCTTTCCCACGCTTGGTAACAGTGATGACAACGCCCTTGCTACCAACTCGCTAATGTTAGCACGAAAATAGACCACAGAATAAGGGAATAACAGGGAAAATATGTGATAACTGAAGGAGGGGAGGTGGAGGAGTGATATTTGGCATGGCCCAGGGGCAAAAAAAAAAAAAAATAAAATAAAAAAATAATTTTTTTTTTTTTTTTTTTTTTTTTTGTGTGTTTTAAATGGATTTTTTTCCCCCTGACTCTTAAGAGTCTTCCCGCAGTCCGCCGGAGGAACTCTTAAGAGTCTCCCGGCAGTTCCCGGGTTAAGTAGAGCTCTCGAAGTCAACTGGTTCAGTTGTGGTGACGATTTCCGTGGAGAGAACTTTGTGGCGATGTCAGCCATATCAGCCACTTTTCAATACTAAACAATAACACACAGCCACACAAGAACAAGCGACGCCTCTCCTTCTTGTGGTAGGAGATGCGCGGCGTCGGTCCAACCGGCTGTTGTTTACATGCGTCGGACGGACGGCTTTCAAAACAAGCTTACAGGTTATCAAGCTGTCGGTGCCTCAGAGCCCTACCGGGTTCCGCGGGCCGCGTTTGTTATGGGTGCCTCAGAGCCCTACCGGGTCTGAGGGGTTAAAAAAAGACAGGGACGTAATTTAGAAATTTGGCTCGTGTTTCCCGAAATTGCATACCCCTAAAACCCCATTTATCTCGTCTACTTTGACTGGAGAGTGAAAAAAATGGGAGTACTGTATTAAAGAAAATTATTTTTGAGCACAGCCTAAACAAAAATTACACTATCAACAACCTACAACCTAACCTAACCTGGGGGCTGCCGTAAGGTCATTAACCTAACCTAACAACCTAATCTAACCAGGGGGCTGCTGCCCCCAGACCCCTGCTGGTGTAATGTCATTAACCTCTGAAGTGCGCACGGGGGTAAATGAAAACCTCCCCCTGTGCTGACGTATTTGAGGTTTTTCGTCACTAAAATATTCATTGTACCATTAATAGCATTAATAATTATCCATATGCGCCTATTGTGGGTTGATTATAAAGGTATTAACCTGAAACAACAATAAAACGAGTGAAAACAGCGTTTGGATGGTCAAAATCGGAGATATAGCCCGCGAGTTGTATAATCTATGGGTGAGGCAAACTCCTTTCCCGCCAATTTCCCCCAAGGCCACTGAGACACAGTCGATCGATACTCTCTCTCTCTCTCTTGCACTCGATGGCCATCAGTGATGACAACACCCTGCTTGCAACTCGCTAATGTTAGCATGAAAATATACCTCAGAATAAGGGAATAATAGGGAAAATAGGTGATAACTGAGGAATAGGAGGAAAGTGGGGAAGGAGGGGAGGTAGAGGACTGAGATTTTGCATGGCCCAGGGGCCAAAAAAAAAAAAAAAAAATAAAAAAATAAAAATAAATTTTTTTTTTTTTTTCGATGTAAAAAGTTGATTTTTAGTTTTACTTACTCCAGAGAGTCTTCCCGCAGTCCGCCGGCCGAACTCTAAAGAGTCTTCCCGCAGTTCCCGGGTTAACCTAAGCTAACAACCTAACCTAACCTAGTGGCTGCCGCCCCCAGACCCCCGCTGGTGTAAGGTCATTAACCTTACCTAACAACCTAACCTAACCTGGGGGCCCTAACGGCGGGTGCCCAACCCCGAAAAGGGTTGAAATAGGGGAGCTATCCTTTCTAGGGCCTTTCCTAGCTGATGCTGAGAGGATTGGATTCTAGTCATGTGGTGATGGGCTGGTCTATCAGAGTGAGAGCTGAGCAATCTCTGCCATACCCATAGCTTACTCTGACTGTTCCTTTTACTTATATATTTTCTAGATCTCAAGTGACGGCGTCTCTAACGTGGATTGACCTCCCAATCTACCAAGATTGGAAGCCAAAGCGTCACATTTTTTCCTTTGCCCCTCAACTTTCTCTTCATAATTGCTGAGGGACACAGGGCCCTGGGTGGGGCTTTGGTTTCCCGGGCGTTTCCGCACCCTCCTCAGCTCCCCGCCATGGAGTGGCTTCGGTCACCCAGGCTTTATTGTGGTCGGCGGGGGAGGGTTCTGTGGGGGCACTCGGTTATGGCCTTGGCCTTGCTCGGGGCCTTGGGGCTGTTCGGCCAGGCAGCTTGGGGAACAACAACAACAACCTGGTGGCTGCCGCCCCCAGACCCCCGCTGGTGTAAGGTCATTAACCTAACCTAACCTGAGGGCTGCCGGCCCCAGACCCCCGCTGGTGTAAGGTCATTAACCTAACCTAACCTGAGGGCTGCCGGCCCCAGACCCCGCTGGTGTTAGTTTTGTATTTGGTTTAGGGTAATATCCACTTCCCGGGTCATTTGAACAGTTGTATTGCTTCTATATTATATACCATATAATACCGGTACACCATAGAATATGTTTGTAATAACTAGAAAAAAAGGCCTTCGATTGAACATTTACGAAATAAAAAATCCTCACCCTCACGTGATTTTGAAGTAATAACAAATGTGACGAGTCAAAGAATAGCCGCTATGTAGTTTGGGGCCAGGCAGGGTTGTACAATTTTGGGCAAGAATGTAGTTACCGGGTGTACCGCCCACCTTGTTTACACTATGCGGATGCCTTTGGATATAAAAATACATTAGCCTAACCAAACAACCTAACCTAACCTAACCTAGTATTCATGCAGTAATGACAGGGGGCAAATAGCAGAAAATATTGAGTCGAAATAGATGGGAACGTAAGTGCGAGCCCACAACATGATGACAACCGTACACCCGGAAACTACAGCCTTCCCCAATTTTGCAGCAGCCAGCAGGAACTCATGCAGTCGATGATTAGCGTTTTTGATAGCCATCAAAAACATGCTTCTCGCTAAATATCCCACAAAGTGCTTCTTCCTGCGGCCGTACAGTGAAACCCTGCCCTTGGGTTCTAGTCATGTGGTGATGGGCTGGTCTATCAGAGTGAGAACTGAGCGATCTCTGCCATACCCATAGCTTACTCTGACTGTTCCTTACCAGCCGTCCGGCTGGCTCAGTTGATAGCGTGCCTGATTCCCACCTTGAAGGTCTCGCGTTCAATCCCCGCTCAGATTGAAAAGTTTTTCTGGGATACAGCCGGCGGTTACCCCATGAGCAAGGGGGATGGGTAATGGTCTCTGGTAGACTAAAAAGAAAGCCAAGCGCTTGCGAATCCTCGAAGGAGGAGAGACGGGCGCTATATAAGTAACCAGAAGATTATTATATATTTTCTAGATCTCAAGTGACGGCGTCTCTTCCGTGGATTGACCTCCCAATCTACCAAGATTGGAAGCCAAAGCGTCACATTTTTCCTTTGCCCCTCAACTTTCTCTTCATAATTGCTGAGGGGCACAGGGCCCTGGGTGGGGCTTTGGTTTCCCGGGCGTTTCTGTCGCCCTCCTCAGCTCCCCGCCATGGAGTGGCTTCGGTCACCCAGGCTTTATTGTGGTCGGCTGGGAGGGTTCTGTGGGGGCGCTCGGTTATGGCCTTGGTCTTGCTCGGGGCCTTGGGGCTGTTCGGCCAGGCAGCTTGGGGAACAAGAAGAACAACAACAACAACAACAACCCTGCCCTTGACGTCCCTCCACAGACGTTCAATGTTGTTGGTGTGGGCCTTTGTTATAGGGTCTACGAAGTTGACCGAATGGTTGACGGTCAAATGGGTGTACCCTTCATCTCCCAGGCATAGGTAGGCTCGCCAACAATCGGAGATTATGGTGGTGCCGGGCAGAATATGTGTTTTTATAATTTCAAGGAGAGTGTCTTTGGACCTATCCTCGACGGGAACCATGAAAAATTCCCGGGCTCCACGACACACTCCACCAAAAACCCACTGTCCCTCCACCATCTGGCCAACATGATATTTCCTTCTCCCGAATTTACTTTCGTCTATTTTTACAATCAGATTCTCGCCCCCTATTTTCTGTGATTTGTCAAGACACCATTCAATTAAGACCTTCCGTGTAAAAGTGCACCAATCATTAACTGTTGCATATGAGAATTTGAATTCGTCACGGGCAGGTTCAATCATGAAGTTGTTGCGAAGATACAAATTAATGAATGATAGCAAGTCTATCTTAGGGACATGAGTTTGTTCAAAAAAAGTATGTTTCCAAATGCTCACAGATGTTTCGCACTTCTTCGCTTTTTGCTTTCTGACACTTGTTTTGGCAAGAATGTAGTTACCGGGTGTACCGCCCGTCTTGTTTACACTACGCGGACGCTCACCATCGTGTTCCTGTCTATTTTGACTGCCTTTGGATGCAAAAATACATTACCCTAACCAAACAACCTAACCTAACCTAACCTAACCTAGTATTATAGATTTATAAGTATTTATTTTATTATAAGTATTTATAGATGATTTATGTTGTATGTCGGTAGTGGTACACCCGGTAACTACATCCATCCCCTAGTTTTTTTCGACAACGCCATAAATTTCTAGGTTAATCTAATACCATGTTGGACCCGCACTTTGGACATTGCTGAGCCTCCAAAACAATCCCATGAATGGCCAACACTTTAAATAAAGGCTCTGGTGAGGACTTAAACCGACAATAAAATTCAATGCACCCACCATCACAATCAGCACACGCCATGGCTTCTTTCCGGTATGAGAATCAGACTTCAAATAAAGTCACCCTTGCGGCTGATATTGAAAGGTGGCGCCACCTAAGATAAAAGCATTTTGACGACACGATGAACATCATAAATCTAATGAAATATGAATAATTAAGATAACCTAACCTCACATATCCATCTAATGTACCGTAGATTATACGTCCATTAAATATTAATGAATCAAAGATCGAGGGTACAGCAACAAGATACACTGGGCAACTAGTGGCAGGTCGGTGAACTACTCATTCGAGAGCCGGGCCGACACGCGGCCCAACACTCATCTAAACAAACCGTGTACGAAGAAACCGCGGCGGACGAGGTTCAATTTGCCGAAGGTTTGTGATGCTTCAATTTATCTTTTTCAAGTCAAATTTACATTTCCGCGCATCATCAAACCATACTAAGTCTACTACTAATAATATTGGTCAATATTTATGAGTCACACCACAGCTGGGATCTCATTTTTAACGGTAGTTTTGGGTTCCTATCATTCTATGCTTCATTGCTATATACTTTTTATCCACCGGAATTTTTTTTTTCTTCTTAGCATTAACCTAACCAAAAAACCTAACCTAATAGCCCCCAAATACATTTAGGTTAGGTTAGGTTTTTAGGTTAGGTTAATGCTTAAAAAAAAAAAAAAAAAAAAAAAAAAAAAAAAAAAAATTCCGGTGGATAAAAAGTATATAGCAATGAAGCATAGAATGATAGGAACCCAAAACTACCCTTAGAAATGAAATCCCAGCTGTGGTGTGACTCGTAAATATTGACCATAATGGTCAACCCTCCGGCCCCGGCTATATATTATATATATATTCCTCGAAATCCGGGTGTTTTGGCCGAAAAACGTCTAGGCTAGGCTACCGTATATTCGTTAATCAGACTGCTTCCCGCATTCCCGCGCATCCCCAAGCGTAGCTGTGTTATTTACCTGTAAAATGGCCTTAAGTAGAGCTCTCTAAGTCAACTGGGTGAGCTGTGATGATGATTTCATTGGAGATAACTTTATGGCCAAACCAGCCACTTTACACCACTTTTCGATACTGAACAACAACATACAGGCACACACTAACAAGCGACGCTCTCCTTCTTGTGGCCGGAGATGCGGAGCGTCGGTCCAGCCGGCTGTTGTTTACATGCGTCGGACCGACGCCTCGCACACGAAGCTCACAGGCTTTCAAGCAATGGTACAATGTAGTACCACCCGGGTTCCTGGGGCCAAAAAAAAATGGTACACGTGTGTACCAACCGGGTTTGAAGGGTTAACCTACTAGTACTAACAGAAAAGCGTCAAAATAGGGGTAGTATAACTGTAGATTTATCGATCCCGGAAAGTATACACATAGCACGCCGTAGAAATTGGTGGAATAAAAAATGGACCTAAACGTAATCGCGACCTTACGAGTACCGGTACCGGTAACGAAAACAAAACTCGCTAAGTTCAGGGTGTCAAACGAGAGGCGAATCCATTATGCTTAGTCTATTATTTGGTATGTATGGGGGTAATTATGATTTATTGTTCAGAATATGTCTTTGGAAGTGGATGGGACTGGTCAGCCTTGGTCGGCAACCTGTCTAGGGGAGTAAACCTTATACAAATCCGGGTAAATATCTATAATTGCACCTATACGAGCTAACAAAATTATAATTGTATTTAACAGGAAGGTACGACAAGGTAAGTGATGTGGTATAGGTGGCAATATGCGGAAATGGATTATTAGGGCATTCCGCCCCCTCTGACGAAAGTCTATCAATCTAGATGTGACACGGATTTTACAATGTTTTGGAGAGACATTAGCCTAGCCATTAGCCTAGTATTATGGGTGGGGGCTGCCGCCCCCACACCCTCGCTGGTTGGGTATAACGGTAGAAATCCAGTTGAGGCGGAGTGAGTAACCTTAGATTTTCGTAAGGGGGTCAGAGGGGGCGGAATGCCCTTATAATCCATTTCCGCATATTGCCACCTATAGCCTACCACATCACTTACCTCGTCGTACCTTCCTGTTATATACAATAATATTTTGTTTAGCTCGTATAGGTGCAATTGTAGAATAATTCCCAAATCCGTATTGCTTACGTAAGGGTGAAGCAGGTTAGTGGATGGATTAGCCGCACACCACTGTAGACAAATAATGCCATACAACTAATTACACCTGACCTACCCCTAGCTCCAACACAACATGGCTTTAGGCCACTGCACTCCACAAACACTCTTCTCACAGACCTTACACAAAGAGCTTTCGACGGCATCAATTCAGCTAGACCACCACACAGATCACTATTAGCCACACTCGACATTAGGAAAGCCTTCGATGCCATCCCCCGCCACAACCTAACAAACAAAATCTACAACACAAACATGCACAACACAAAAAGGTGGCTGGCCAACTTCCTAGCAGGCAGATGTGCACACGTATCTTTTGCCGGTCAGTCATCTAAAATCAGAAACTTTCCAAACGGAGTCCCACAAGGATCCGTCCTATCGCCCGCACTCTTCAATCTGTACATGCACGATATAACTACACCCAATACGCCCCAAATAAACTTAGCCTCCTATGCAGATGACATAACACTCACATGCGCACACCATGACCCAAAAAGAGCAACAGATCTCCTTCAACCTTATCTCAACACACTACATGGCTGGTGCACTACAAACAGACTTAATCTAGCCCCAGCCAAATCCACCGCAACCCTGCTCACAAGTTGGACAGAAGAACACGAATACATCCCTCAACTCACCATAAACAACACACCCCTAACACATACACACACACCCAAAATCCTAGGAGTAACATATGATACTCATATGACATTCAAACAGCACACCACAAACATTAAAAAGAAACACACCCAGACTTAACGCCCTCAGGTCACTTGCTCACACAAAATTTGGACACAACAAAGAAACTACCACCACAGTATATAAACAATACATAAGATCAGTGATGGAATATGCAAGCTCAGCCTGGGCTTCTAACCTAGCTGAAACACATCATAAGACCTTACAGACTATTCAAAACAAAGCCCTGAAGATCATTACAGGCTGCACAGCTACTGCACCCACAGATCACCTACATCAAAAAACCAAAATCCTCAAAGTCAAAGACCATCTGGACATGAGAGGCACTCAATTCCTGGCAGCAGCCTCCACGAACCAAGACCACCCACTAAACTACTGTACATGGCAACACACCCACAGACACCAAGAAATATCAAAACAACACCCAGCACACGGTATCACACACAATTATTGTCCTCTCTCCCTCCCTGCCCACCCCGAACCAACTTCCAGAAGCACATCCATACTCATATCTCTCACCGATCCATCCACTCACTCACAGACAACACGCAGCTGCATGCACGACCTTCCGAAATCCATCCTTCCGAATCCTCCCTTCCTCGCGAGGACAGAGGCCAGGCTGAGATGCGGACACCATCCAGCTCTCCTGAGCTATCAGAAGAGACTGGATGACTCCGTTGTCGACGCCTGCCCGGGATGTAACACAGCACCCCATACCATTAAACACATCATAGAAGACTGCATTTCACACAACCACTTACGCCAACAACACAATCTACACTCAATGAGAGCTCTGTGGGAAAGCCCGATCGTGGCCATGGCCTTTCTCAGGGACTCGGGGCTGTTCGGCCAGGCAGCTTAGGGAACAACAATAATGCGGTCAAATTGGATTTTAGGTCACGTATGTGTTTTTTGTATTATAATTCCTTTTCTCATCAGTTCCTTCATTGATTAGTGTGTTTTAAGGTGTTTTTCCTTCTGGAAATTCATATTTACCCATTATTTTGCAATATTAAAACATGTCCCCTAAAACCATATTTTGTCATTACCCTAACCTAATAACCTAACCTAACCTGGGGGCTGCCGCCCCCAGACCCCCGCAGGGTTAGTATTGATATAGAATATGACAAAATACTAAAACTACGGTAACAAAATGAAAAATATTAGTTCTCAGCTGATCCAAGATGGCCGCCATCACCCTTATTTAACCCACAAAGTCTAAGAACAAATAATTTAATATGCAGCGGTAAAGACATATATTGTGGTGACTAATACAAAGCTATAGTTTACATTTAGAACATTATATCCCATACGTGACCTAAAATCCAGTTTGTCCCATAATGCTGATAAGATACAGAAGAGAGCCTCGGAGTCGGACGGACCCTAAATGGAGTGGTCAATCCTGCAAGTCCTTCAGTAAATTGGCATGGGTTGTCCCTCTTACAGGGGATAAGTCCGCTTGGGGGCATTTTGTGTATGGCCACCCTTAACCTAAGAAGTGCGCATGGGGGGTATGAGACACCACACGCCTGTGCGCACGTATTTGAGCTGTTCCCATCACTAACATCGTTATTTTACCATAAATATCGTTAATACTTATTCATATGCGCCTATTTTACCATTAATATGAAGATATTAACCAGTTACAACAATAAATCAAGTGGAAACAAAGTTTGGATGGTCAAAATCGGCGATAGAGGCCGGGAGTTACATAACCAAAGGCTGAGGCAGCCTCCCACTCCTCCCCATGTCTGGAGAGACACTGTTGCGAAATACTCTCTCTCTCGCTCTTTCCCACGCTTGGTAACAATGATGACAACGCCCTGCTTGCAACTCGCTAATGTTAGCACGAAAATAGACCACAGAATAACTGAATAACAGGGAAAATAGGTGATAACTGAAGGAGGGGAGGAAGTGGGGAAGGAGGGGATGTGGAGGAGTGATATTTGGCATGGCCCAGGGGCAAAAAAAAAAAAAAAAATTCAAGTTTTTTTTGGGTGTTTTAAATGGATTTTTTTAGGCCCAGGATCTTAAGTCTTCCCGCAGTCGCCCGGGGAAACTCTTAAGAGTCTTCCGGCACTTGCCGGGTTAAGAGGAGTAGGCCAAGGCATCCAGAAATAGCTAGACAAAGTGATTAAATAGACAAAGCAATGCTATTTCGTGTTAATGTTCTTGTATTAATTCACATTCATTCGAGTCATCAAACAAAATTGCTCCTGTTTGACATTCTGGCTAAGTTTTAGGCCTACACCACAACTCTTGGCAAGAATGTAGTTACCGGGTGTACCCCATCATGTTCCCGTCTATTTTGACTGCCTTTGGATACAAAAATACATTACCCTAACCAAACAACCTAACCTAACCTAACCTAACCTAGTATTATAGATTTATAAATATTTATTTTATTATAAGTATTTATAGATGATTTATGTTGTATGTCGGTAGTGGTACACCCGGTAACTACATCCTTCCCTAATATAGATGATTTATGTTGTATGTCGGTAGTGGTACACCCGGTAACTACATCCATCCCTAATATAGATGATTTATGTTGTATGTCGGTAGTGGTACACCCGGTAACTACATCCTTCCCTAATATAGATGATTTATGTTGTATGTCGGTAGTGGTACACCCGGTAACTACATCCTTCCCTAATATAGATGATTTATGTTGTATGTCGGTAGTGGTACACCCGGTAACTACATCCTTCCCTAATATAGATGATTTATGTTGTATGTCGGTAGTGGTACACCCGGTAACTACATCAATCCCGTTTAATACAACATAAATCATCTATAAATACTTATAAATCTATAATACTAGGTTAGGTTAGGTTAAAGGTAGTTTAGTTAGGGTAGCCTAATGTATTTTTGTATCCAAACTTCCAAAGGCAGTCAAAATAGACGGGAACATGATGGTGAGCGTCAGCGTAGTGTAAACAAGACGGGCGGTACACCCGGTAACTACATTCTTGCCCAAAAATCTCTCCGTTACCCTGATCGACTGCAAGTGCAAGAAATACCTTCAATGGCCTATCGACGTGCAAGGGGTGACATGATCGAGGTATACAAGATATTGAATGGACAGTATGACAGTGAGGTGAACTTCCATCTTGAGAGGAATGAAGGACCAACCCGAGGCAACAGCAAGAAACTGGCCAAGGAAAGAACAAGAACGAAGAGGCGGCAGATGTACTTTTCAGCTCAAGAATCGTTGATGTGTGGAATAGCCTACCTAGTGATTGAGACAGGGAGTGTCGTGATTTTTGAAAAACGCCTCGACAAGTTCTGGAGTTCTATCGATCTATTGCCTGACGCCGCGATCCACGAAGGGGTGGCCATGAACGAACCGCCCCCATGCACCTCTGTCCCCAGTCAGTCGACGCCCCTCCCCCCAACCAGCACCGCATTCGTTCATATACTTCCTCACTCCATCCCTCCACCTCGCTCTCGCACACCCCACCCAGTCACCCTCTCGCCCCCCACGGCCGTACCACCCCAAGCTATTCCCCCTTACACCCCCCAGCACATCCACCTCCACACCACACCTCCCCCCCACCAGTCCGTCCATCCCTCCATGTAACCCCGCACGCACCCCCCAAGCAATTCACTTCCACCGCTCTCACCCCTGGTCCGAATCCCCCAACCAACGCCCACGCCCCCGCAAGCCAGCGACGGGACCACCACACCGTCATGCAAGGACTTCTTCCCTTCCATACTGGAGTTCTCAAGCCATCAAATACTACTTTGAGGAAAAATTAATAACCACCCCGGGCCACCACGTTAGTTTAAGTTTCGAGGAAGATGAAGATCTGGATATAGAGGACTAGTAAGACCGGCGTCCAGTATCACCGTAAGGTAAGGTTAGGTAAAACAAAACTAAATTGGATACTAAACTATTACTAACCCTCACCTACCGGTACCGCTACCATCTAGTGTGGGTACCAGGGTTGTTGTTGTTGTTCTTGTTCCCCAAGCTGCCTGGCCGAACAGCCCCAAGGCTCCGAGCACGGCCAAGGCCATATCCGAGCGCCCCCACAGAACCCTCCCCGCCGACCACAATAAAGCCTGGGTGACCGAAGCCACTCCATGGCGGGGAGCTGAGGAGGGTGTGGAAACGCCCGGGAAACCAAAGCCCCACCCAGGGCCCTGTGCCCCTCAGCAATTATGAAGAGAAAGTTGAGGGGCAAGAGAAAAATGTGACGCTTTGGCTTCCAATCTCGGTAGATTGGGAGGTCAATCCACGGAAGAGACGCCGTCACTTGAGATCTAGAAAATATATAAGTTAAAGGAAAAGTCAGAGTAAGCTATGGGTATGGCAGAGATTGCTCAGCTCTCACTCTGATAGACCAGCCCATCACCACTTTACTGTTAAAGTAGATGCTGATTTCAATCATTCATGGGGGGGGGGGTGAGGGGGGGCAAAGCCCCCCCCCTCAACCCATCCTGTATCCAAAGGCAAAACAAAATGTATATATATTCTAAAAATGACTTACATCTGAGTGTTTTAAGATTGTTGGATATTAGGAGAAATAACATTTTCCGGGGATTGTAACTAATTTCAACTATTGTATAATGATGAAAACTACCTAAAACCAATGACAAAAACCATGGTAAAATTAGTGGTAGTTTCGGTTATATTTTCCCTAGCCTAGTAGCCTACCCAGTTTTAAAAAAAAATAAAAATACAAAAATTATACAGTACTGTACTGATGTTTTGGACTGACAGTTAGCCCATTGATCTTTTTAGGCCTAATAGGTCCGGTAGAGCATATACATCATTGCTATATATGTGATTAACCCTTAACTGGCGGCGCGCAACATATGTCGAGTGAAATAAATTTGGACTAAGTGGCGGTGCACGACAGCTGTCGAGCGCCATTTTCAGCACGTAATGTTGCTGAGAGAGAGAGCTGAGCGGTGGGACGAGCGTAGTAACCTTATGACCGCACCCCACGACCACCGTGGACCTACTGAACTGTATTGCACCCTTCTCCCCCCTTTCTCACTCGCTACACAGGGAATTATGTAAGGAAATTACCTAATTATAGGGTTTTTGCACTCGTCTTGCACGATCGTTGCAAGAGAACCAGTGATCGTACAAGGATGGTTCGGGTGTCATTGGAAAGCTCTGTTTATGCCCTTTCAGGAATAGATACTTGTTTTACGCTCTGGGTCTTATTTAGGCATGAAAATGATCACGTAAACAACCCTATTTAGGGTAAAAAAAAAAAAACGCTGTGCGGTACGGTCAAATAGACCGCCTAGCCCGCCAATAAGGTGTTAAGAGCTGAAATGTATTATAAGGGAGAACAAAAATAAAATGCTAAAATACATATAGGCTACTGTATAACAATAAGTTTTTCAGCCAGTACCCAACCAGCGGGGGTGTGGGGGCGGCAGCCCCACCCATATACAGTACTAGGTTAGATAAAGTTGTTAGGTTAGGCTAATAGCCTAGCACATTAAAAAAAAAAGAACAATAGTCTAACCCAACCAGCCGCCCCACCCATAATACTAGGATAGGTTAGGTAAGGTTGTTAGGTTAGGCTAATGTCTTCCCAAAGTTGACTATTTTTATAACATAAGATATTACGCTACCCACTCCACCCCGTGAAATCCGAGCCATCGATCTATCTATCTATTGCCGGACGCCTTACTCCCCTTACGAGGGTGGCCGTACACAGAATGCCCCCAAGCGGACCTATTCCCTGTGAGAGGGACAACCCGAGCCAGTTTAGTGAAGGAATTACAGAATTGACCACTCAATTTAGGATCGCTCCGACTCCGAGGCCCTCTGTGTATCTTGTTAGCACTATTTTTCTACAGTGGTGTTCGGCTAATCCATCCACTAACCTGCCTTACCCTTAGGTAAGCAGTACGGATTTGTATCAGGTTTACTCCCCTAGACAGGTTGCCAACCAAGGCTGACGAGTCCCATCCACCCGAATTTGTATAAGGTTGTCTCCCCTAGATGAGTTGCCGACCAAGGCTAACGAGTCCCACCCACCCGAGCCAGCTTTCGTCAAAAGTTGGCTCGGGTATTCACAAAATTGGGTTTTATGCAAAAGGGGAGGTGTGGTGGAGTGGTCTTGCCACTGGCCTGGTAATCCAAAGGTCCCGGATTCAAATCCCGATGTATCAATGGGAAGATATTATTGGGATGGAATTTGTGCTGTACCTAGTATCAGTGCATTACCACAAGCCCACCGAAACGTCAATAAAATACCCTCATTGTTCCCTGATTAAATAGCAGTGTATGAATATTCCCATATTCAAAATATGCTATAGGGGTGCAATGCCTGGTGAGTTATCTGCTCAACAGGTGGCGTTGTGTGTGTGTAAGTGTGAGAGTCCGAGTGTAGGGGGTGAGACAGTGAAGCACGGGAACGAGATGGCTTCAGAGATGGGGTCGTTTCGGGCCATGAGTGAGCACCGTGCCTCATGTGAAGGCAAGATGGCAGGTGCTTGTTGTACTCTACGTGCTTCACATGTCTCACTCCCTAGACTGGAACAAGACCTCACGGGCTTCACTGTTCATTGTAAAGCGGTGAATGTTAAGGCTCTCAGCCTATGCCCGAGAGGAAGTAAGTTGGAATATAGACAAAAAAAAAAAAAAAATAAACAAAAAAAATAATAATAATTTGGAGGTAAATCTACACAGTTCTACTACCCCCCCCCCCTTCAAAACATGCCTTTTAGCGTGTTTTTGGATGGTTCAGCAGACGCGGGAACCGAAGGAAAAAAAATTATTTTGATAAAAATGTATCACCAACCAGATACCAGGGTATGAGTTTTTCAGGTAATTTGTTGTTTTTTGTATTTTTTCTTTGATATACAAGTGTTGTTTAATACCCAGGACCGTCGCATTTTAGTATTTTTAACATTAGCCTAGCCTAGCCTAACCTGTCTCGCTGAGTAGCTGACGGTCTAAACCCAGCTCACGTTCCTGTTTATGGGTGCGCGACCGGTCTGAACCCAGCTCACGTTCCCCGTTTATGGGTGCGCGACCGGTCTAAACCCAGCTCACGTTCCCTGTTTATGGGTGCGCGAAGGTTTGTATTACTTCAATGTATCTACTGTATTTCAAGTCAAATACACATTTCCGCGCATCATCAAACCATACTAAGTCTATTACTAATAATATTAACCCATTAGTACCAACAGAATAGCCACAAAATAGGGGTAGTATAACTGTAGATTTATCAACAAAAATTATACAGAATATACAGTAGGGTCTCGTAAGATGCGAGATCTTAAGATGCGATTCGCATAAGATGCGAGGACCCCCAAATAATAAATAAATTATTTTAAGATGCGAGAATGACCATAATTTGCGAATCGGAGGTTCAAAGTGGGCTAAATCCGAGGAGAAACCTTAAGATGCGAAAAAAAATGTTTAAATGCGAGCCTTAGGCGGGACGTTTTTCCGTATTTTTACGTGATCGTAAGATGCGGACGCATCCATCTACCATAAACTCGCATCTTACGAGACCCTACTGTATTAGGGACAATGTAGGTCTATGGAATCCTTATACTGTAGGCCTAGGCTACTCATGTATAATATAATCCACTGTGGGAGAATAATTTTGATCACATTTATAAAACCCGATATTAACCCTTGTCTAGCGGGGTGTTTTGGGCTCATTTGGGCATATTTAGGTCCTCCTGCATGATAAATTAAGCATCTGCATGAAAAAAAAAAAAAAAAATTTAGCAAAAAAATAGGCACTAAAAGCTTCAAAATGAGACCAGAACAAGCTACGTAGCACTCGTGGTTCTCTTGCAGTGATGCCACGAACATGGGAGTTTAGCATATATCGGTATATTTTTCCCAGCTATGCTCACTACTGGCTACACTGCCGGCCTCTCGAGAACACAGGGAACATGAGTTAATGGGGTGGCGGTAAGCCCTGGGAGTCGGCTGTCTGGCCCGCTGTGCTCCCGGCCATTTGCACTCGATTTTAACCCTTTAAAAGCCTTAATAATGCTCCTAACTTGCTGCAAATTGGTGCACGACTTAAGTCGAGCGCCGCCTGAAATAACAGAAAAACATATTCACCACCACAGCCAACATACCGAGATCCCCACCCCTACCTCCACCACCATCATCACCACCACCACAACCAACATACCAAGACCTATAGCTGCTCACCACCACCACCCCTACCAACAACAGAGAAACAGTTACCCAAGCATTCACCACCACAAGTCGTTTTCTCTCTCTACCACACCTCTCCCGCATCAGAGAAAACGTCGACTCAAAGACTCAAGGATAACAATTATATACCTGTGCAGGGCAGAAGATAACATGTGATCAGTTCTCGCCGATATTACACTTCTCCTGCAACACCCCAAACCTACAAACTTGCAACCACTGTCCACTCCATCTACCTCCAGCCTGTAAAACACATAAGCAGCCCCAGACCAAATCAGAAGACAATATCATATTACCTGTATATCACCTCACCCCAGAGTTAAAAAGGACACAACCGCCCCCAGACAACACGAGTTACTACCATCGAGATGACACGCCTTCTAACACCAGAGAAAAACTTATCCATCAACATAACCAATTCCAAAGTCCAACAGAAGAAGAAAAGCGACGAAGAGAAATCAATCAAGAAATGGCACTATAAGTAAATAAGTATATCATCCCTCTCCAAGCCACAAGGAACTAACCGCCCTACAACATCCTACCCCTAGGCGCCTTTCTGATGCTCAACCACATCACCCCCGAGAAACAGTATGACTATGACGGAAGATTTTAGGATCGACATCTCAATCTAGAGCTGTTCTTGACATCCCGGGTAAAAGGACAGATTCGAAAGTTGAGGACACAGTTGAAGAGTTGTTCAGTTGATCGCAAGGCGTAGACACAATTACGAGACTGTAGTCACCCATTATACTAATTCTTTTTAGTGGGTATCAACAAGCTGGTTTATTAGAGCCTTCTGGGTGAAGTAATCTAATATTCTCGGCCTACCTCAACCCCGGCGCTATTGTGGATATAAGCAGACAGTCAGTTACTAACTAGCTTTATCGAGGATAGACCAAACCACAAGAAATTCATCAAAGTACTTATAAAGACCAGAGTAGACAGGAGTTCACTCCTGCGTTCGCTCGATGCTATTTTGTCACGGCTTGGGCTAGGCAATTTAGTTATTTAAGGTCCCAAACCAAAGTGCTCGAGTTACACTGTGGGAACCCAGTGGCGTCAGGACAACCCCACGGCCAGCGGATCTACCCCAGATTGGATTACTAATTCTACACCCATTGGATTAATTATTCTACACATCGAAAGTGAAGTTATTATACCGTAAAAGTTATAGAAGATCTAACTGTGAAAAAAAATTATACTAGGCGTATTATCAGAGAAAAAGTATATAAAGATCGAAAGTGAAAGTAATTAAAATATATCTACTGCGTATATGATAAGAAGTATTCTGGAAACATCGGATACTACGCACGTATATAAAAGCGAGAGAAAGGAAGCTCTAGTGAAACTCAAAGAAATTATAGGGAAGTACTGATAATAATTCTGCTAAAATTAATAACAAATAAATTCAAGTTAACTGATGCGTAAGCACCACAGTGATTTAACCTCAGGAAAATAATTACGTTTAGCTCCCAAATTCCAGAACAACTCTACGCAGGTAAATACCACAAGTTCACATATATAACCTTTCTAAGCACAAGTGTAAATCCTCGATTGAAAGGAGTGCTACTCTTTGAAATAAATACAGGACAAGTGTAATCTTTCAGTTAGAAAGCGGTCCCTAATACTTACTTAGATATAGCATAGAATAATCCAGTCTTGCGAGTCAGACGTAGTGGAGCCTCGTTCGTTCACTTTAATTGTTTTGTTCTTGACCATTATTGTTCTAGCTTTTACGTATGCGATATTCTTGTGCAAATAAACGGAATATGAATACAAGTCTTGTGATAATTATCCTCTATTGTCTTTCTGTGTCTGTGGTAAAACAATATAACTTCTCCACTCTCCAGTTAGGAAGAGCCCCCTTGATCAAAACCAATTAAACCCCAGTAAAAACCTGGCATAACACCGCCAATAAGGGGTTAATAGAAAAAACGCCCATCCTAATCAATCTCGGAGCTCTTTCGGACATCCTCACGGTTTACAAACGCCTTCTTTATGCAGTATAACCGATATTTAACCCCTGCTGGCAACATAAATTACGATTTCAATGAGGGGGGCTCAACCCATCGTGTATCCCACATTGGATTGGAATTATAACTAGCCTAAGACCATAAAAACACTCCTTTCTCAAAATCTGGAGTTAAAACATGAAAAATAAGGGTGCGAGCCTATTCCCTATAATTACCAAAATCGTTTATGTCCTAGAAAATTAGGTACGATTTTAGTTACTGGACACCTATTTGACAGGTACCGCCAACGAATTACATATTACCGGACCAGAAAAAGGTGTAGCCTAGCTTGGTGTTGGATGCGTGGAAACCGAAAACAAATATGGGTAAAATTCTAGTTTCACGTACACAGCGACAAAAGGGAGGCGCCGTTGTAAAGGCATAGCTTCCCGACCAACTATGAAGATCAGGGAAATTGCTGGGTAAAAGACGTAATATAATGATAATAAACTACATTAACGACATTAGCCTAACCTTAACAACCTTACCTAACCTAACCTAGTATTATGTAATAGCTATGGTGCCGCATATGGGGAGAAAATATATATTTTTTTTACAGTAGGTATAATTCCTTATACTGTAATGCATTTCCGCCGCTTTGGACATATATAGGAATTAACCCTTCGACCCCGGGTGGTACACGTGTGTACCATTTTTTTTTGGCCCGAGGAACCCGGGTGGTACAACACTGTACCATTGCTTGCGTGTGTGCTTTCGAATGGCGCGCGTAAAAATTTCGCTCCGTGGTCACCAGGCGTCGCTAGGCGACGCCACCAGACAGCATGTACGCCACCAAAACAGTCTCTACCCTGCCGCCAACATGGATACTAGCCCAAAAAGTTATTCCCTTGTGTCCGATTCTACGCTCCCTTCGACGCCTGCCCATGTTCGTCGCGCCCTAACGCAAAGGCACGTACAAGATGCGTTGACTCCCGGAGGTATTGAGATAGCTTTGAGGAGTTATGAACGTGGTGAAGGCCAAAATAGTGTTGATGAGTTGGGTAGTGATAGCTCCGAGTCTTATCAGTCTCACTATAGTGAAGATTTTGACGATCTAGACGAAATCCATGAAAGATACGCCTTTTTTAGTGGATTTGACCATGACGATGAAAGTGATGATAGTGAGGCTGAGCGGGAGGCTGAGGTTGACCCGCCATTGTCTTCCTTATCTACCCACGCCACCCAAGTTGCCCCAGGCTCCCGCCATTCTTCCCCACCACCACCAGCACTCCCTAGGGTTGAGGACCCCCCACTTTCGGCCTATTTACCCACTCCTTCCCCACCTCGCCGACCTACACGCCGCCCACGCATCATTCGTTCCCCGCGAGATTATGAGGGGGGCTCTGAAGAAGAAGGGCACCTCACAGATGACTCTGGCCATGATTACCTGGGTCCACCGTCAGGGCAAGATGACAGCTCTGACGACAACGACGATGACGACGACTTTATGGACATCGACGACCCTCAACCCAGACGCTTTGCCCAGGGCCGTCGTGCTCCTGGCCGCCCTGGCCGCCGGGCTGGCCGCCGGGCTGGGCCTGGGCGCCGTCGTGCTCCTGGCCGCCCTAGGGTGCGCGCCGCCAAAGTTCGTGGGCGTGCTGCCCCCGCTCTAGCTCCACAGAGGGCAGTGGCACAACCTGGGCGCCCCGTTCAGGACCGCCTGCAGTGTGCACAGTATGTAAATGTGCACAAGCACGGTTACCTGCCTCTGGAACGAGATGGAGTCACCATTAGCAGAAGGCGGTGCCATGTCTGCTGGAACAGCCAGGTGAGGCCGAGGAAGCACAAAAAGACCACCATGCAGTGTGTGGAGTGCCAGGTGTCACTATGTACTATACCGTGCTTTGCTGAATACCACAGCAAGCAGGAGTACTAACTAATAATCATAGTGAAAGTACCAAAGACTGACAATATGTATGTATATAGGCAACAAGTGGAAATAAAACAATGTACAGGTGTATTGTGATAAAAAAATCATGTATTATGAAAACATATATAAATAAGTGAAAAAAGACACAATAAATTGTATATAAAACGTTTACAAAGCATATAACTAAGTGAAAGTGACACATGACATAATATTAGATGGCCAAAGTATAATAAACACCTGTGATAACGAATAATCAGTGCCTAATATAACAATAACCTACCTCAATTACTCATAAAAACTACGGTATCGAGTGAAAATGTGAAATATTTGTTACAATCATAGCCTAATAAACATATTTTATATAATTGGACTCCAAATAACTATAATAACATCACTATCAATACATAAAATCGCCTCCGGGAGGTAAAAGGTTTTGCGCGACGAGTGGCTAAGAAAACAGTAGGTTAGCCGAGCCGGGGCCTGGGCAAAGGCGACGCATCCGAACGCGGGATGATTTTCACGCATAAAAATCACTCCACTTCCCGCGCTCACCATTATGCAATCACTTGGGCTAGAGACCTCTACTCAACGGCATTCTACACATGAAGGTTTGTGCTACATTTTTCTGTTTTTTTTATAACTTTGTGTAATGTATTTCAGGAGTAACATGTGAATCAACAGGGACCAAAATTCCTGAAAACCCCCGGACACACAGTACAGTCACGATATTCCCTAGCCGGGGTCGGAGGGTTAAGTATGGTATATGACAACTCTAAAGTAGCCATAGAAATTTATGAGTATGCTGTGAAAGCGAAACTAGAATTAAACCCAAATATGTATTAAATCCTCAGTGGTGGTACCTGTCAAATAGGTCACAGGTGTCCAGTAACTAAAATCGTACCGAAAATTAAACCCGGAGAATTTTAATCACCAAACAAGGCCTAGGCTATACCGTAGCCTAAATCTTCAAACAGTTACGGGGGATGATGATGGCTATAGAAAAGTAGGAGATTAGAGAGTTTTGGATAGAGGAAGAATAAGTTGAGAAATAGGAAGTACAGTAGAAGATAAAAGTACCGGTACTTAGGCAGTTAGGGTTATGGGGGTGGGGGAATGGTGGGGCTAATAAACAGCTGACCCGCCTCGCTAGGATTACATATTCTCTTAACCTCTGAAGTGCGCACGGGGGTAAATGAAAACGTCCCCCTGTGCTGACGTATTTGAGGTTTTTCGTCACTAAAATATTCATTGTACCATTAATAGCATTAATAATTATCCATATGCGCCTATTATGGGTTGATTATAAAGGTATTAACCTGAAACAACAATAAAACGAGTGAAAACAGCGTTTGGATGGTCAAAATCGGAGATATAGCCCGCGAGTTGTATAATGTATGGGTGAGGCAAGCTACCTTCCCGCCAATTTTCCCCAAGGCCACTGCGACACAGTCGATCGATACTCTCTCTCTCTCTCTTGCACTCGATGGCCATCAGTGATGACAACACCCTGCTTGCAACTCGCTAATGTTAGCACGAAAATATACCTCAGAATAAGGGAATAATAGGGAAAATAGGTGATAACTGAGGAATAGGAGGAAAGTGGGGAAGGAGGGGAGGTAGAGGACTGAGATTTTGCATGGCCCAGGGGCCAAACAAAAATAAAAAAATAAAAAAATAAAAATAAAAAAAATATTTTTTTTTCGATGTAAAAAGTTGATTTTTAGTTTTACTTACTCCAGAGAGTCTTCCCGCAGTCCGCCGGGGGAACTCTTAAGAGTCTTCCCGCAGCTCCCGGGTTAATAGGATAGATTGTGGGGTAAATGTGGGGCTTGCCAAGTTGCCTGGCATAGGTAGAGAATATCAGCCTGATAAATCTACAGTTATACTACCCCTATTTTGTGGCTATTCTGTTGGTACTAATGGGTTAATATTATTATGGTAATTCTGCATAACTACTACTCCTGCTATTTTATGTTTAATTTATTTTATTTGTGTATGTTAATGCTTTGTAAGTGTGTATTTCCTATTTAGAAAGTGAGGAAAGGCCAATTACCTAATTACCTAAGACAGGAATCCTGTAATCGAGGATTAGTAGTTGTGCAGTTAACCCAACTAACCTGTCTCGTGACCGGTCTAAACCCAGCTAATGTTCGCTGTTTATGGGTGCGCGACGGTCTAAACCCAGCTCACGTTCCCTGTTTATGGGTTCGCGAAGATTTGTAATACTTCAATGTATCTATTTAATTTCAAATATAAATTTCCGCGCATCATCAAACCATACTAAGTCTACTACTAATAATGGGTTAACTGCACAACTACTAATCCTCGATTACAGGATTCCTGTCTTAGGTAATTAGTTGTTGTTGATCATACCATACTCTTTTTTTATCAAAATACGTTTTGGTCAATATCTCATTTCTAATGGTAGTTTTGGGTTCCTATCATTCTATGTTTCATTACTATATACTTTTTATCCACCGGAAAATATTTTTTTTTCTTGTTTTTTTATTTTATTTTTTGTTTTATTATTTTTTTTTTAGCATTAACCTAACCTAAAAACCTAACCTAACCTAACCTAAATGTATTTGGGGGCTATTAGGTTAGGTTAGGTTAGGTTAGGTTTTTTGGTTAGGTTAATGCTAAAAAAAAAAAAAAAGCCAAGAAAAAAATATATTTTCCGGTGGATAAAAAGTATATAGCAATGAAGCATAGAATGATAGGAACCCAAAACTACCGTTAAAAATGAGATCCCAGCTGTGGTGTGACTCGTAAATATTGACCTACGTTTTTTTCCAGTTTCCGTGTCTGCTGAACCATCCAAAAACACGCTAAAAGGCGTGTTTTGAAGGGGGGAGCCGGGGGAGGAGGTGGGGGGGTAACGGGGAGGGGTAGTATAACTGTAGATTTACCATCAGCCTTTCTGTATAGCCTATTCCCACTTAATAATATATACCTTAGAACAGTAAACGATGAAGCAAATTCGTTCCTCCGAGGATCATATTCCCAAACAAGGCAGGGACCCCGTTTTCATTGCCAATATTTGCTTGCTTCCTACTTACATAAACGCCGCTATTATCGTCTAAATCAAAACTAACATATATCTAAAACATGCTCAGTTTACCGTTAGATATCCATACAAGTGTACAAGGATAATCAGCTTCCATTTACCTGGCTTTGGCGAGACAAAAGGCTAAAGTGCGGAGAAGAAAACTTGCATCCTATCCCTTCCACTGCCAAGTAAACACTGAGGTTTTTAAACTTTGGTCGCAGAGTTGCCAATTTCATGTCGCAGATACCGCTAGATTAATGCTCAACCGCTCAACACTCTCTAGCACAACCATCGGACAATGCAAACTATAGAATTAGGCTAGAAGAGTGGCAAAGTATGAAACAACATCACTTAATATTTTAAAGCCATTTAGAATGTCAATGTTCTCTAACTTCTCTAGATATAAACACTCTTTTAGCATATGGCGGTCTAGACCTAGCAGTAAAATGTGCTAAATTGTCACCACTGAGGCCAACAGGAAATGACACCCCCCTCAAAAAAACAAAACAAAAAAAGTGTCACACGAGCACTTTAGTGGTGGGTAGCCAACATTGAAGTCACAGTATCCGAGTAAATTCCATACCGAAGTCTTGTCTTCATATTTGACGTGTTTCGCTTCTATTATGACGGATTATGGATAAGTTCATCTCATAATAGACCGCAGCCATCTCTTATTATATAACACACAAATATATAAATATAGAAAATGCTTCAACATACCATGATAACTTAACACTATCTGGTCTGCCATCTTGGGGGTTATTGTGATATTTTGTTTAAATATTAAGATTTTGTTGGTAGCATTCAAGGTGACTACAGCAGGACTCTTCTTCTTCTTCTTACCTCTGACCGGGTATAAGCTATCCTGGTGTTTACTACCCTATACCCCTTTGAAAGGACATTAGCCTAACCTAACAACCTTACCTAACCTAACCTAGTCTATCAGAGTGAGAACCCAGCGATCTCTGCCATACCCATAGCTTACTCTGACGGTTCCTTTTACTATTATGGTGATGGGCTGGTCTATCAGAGTGAGAACCCAGCGATCTCTGCCATACCCATAGCTTACTCTGACTGTTCCTTTTACTATTATGGTGATGGGCTGGTCTATCAGAGTGAGAACTGAGCAATCTCTGCCATACCCATAGCTTACTCTGACTGTTCCTTTTACTATTATGGTGATGGGCTGGTCTATCAGAGTGAGAACCCAGCGATCTCTGCCATACCCATAGCTTACTCTGACTGTTCCTTTTACTGTTATGGTGATGGGCTGGTCTATCAGAGTGAGAACTGAGCGATCTCTGCCATACCCATAGCTTACTCCGACTGTTCCTTTTACTATTATGGTGATGGTCTGGTCTATCAGAGTGAGAACTGATTATTATTATTATTATTATTATTATTACCCATAGCTTCCTCTGACTGTTCCTTTTACTTATATATTTTCTAGATCTCAAGTGACGGCGTCTCTTCCGTGGATTGACCTCCCAATCTACCAAGATTGGAAGCCAAAGCGTCACATTTTCCCTTGCCCCTCAACCTTCTCTTCATAATTGCTGAGAGGCACAGGGCCCTGGGTGGGGCTTTGGTTTCCCGGGCGTTTCCGCACCCTCCTCAGCTCCCCGCCAAGGAGTGGCTTCGGTCACCCAGGCTTTATTGTGGTCGGCGGGGAGGGTTCTGTGGGGGCGCTCAGTTATGGCCTTGCTCGGGGCCTTGGGGCTGTTCGGCCAGGCAGCTTGGGGAACAACAACAACAACAACCTAACCTAGTATTATAGGTGGGGGCTGCCGCCCCCACACCCCCGCTTTGACTTAGATTTTTGGTGTATTTGTCTGTGAAGTGGGTATTTTTCAATTTGTTGATAACGAAAATCCTCCATGCGGACTATATGGAGAAAAATATGGCGAATCTGTTGGTGCCTATTTTCCCTAATAAATTGTTTCTCATAACGTCGCACTAGTGTCCTTGAATATTATTGTAATGCCCTCGAAAACATCCGGCAACCCCAATAATGTACTACCCGAGTTGACGTCAGGTATAGTGTAAAATAGTCGTTGATGGGAAGTCCAATAAACTCATCACGTGATAACACCACGAGACTATCACCTGGTTCTTAAAAATCGGACTAAGGTTGCTATACTTTTAGTACGTCCGTGGTAGTACAGTGGGTTAGCGCGCGGGCCTGGTGGTGATGGTGGTGCGTCACTAACCAGGGTTCGAACCCCACCCAAGGCATCTCAAAACCTGTGGGTTTTTAGGAGGGTTAAACTCCCTTCAGAGGTTCGAGCCCCGCGCCAGGCACCAGGAAAGGTTGACCCTAAGTGGGCCTGGGGTCATTTCAGGATAGAAAAATTCCCTTCGCACCCAGTATTTCACTTTTGTTCCAAGGGAGTACGAATGCAGTGTCGCAGGGATATCACTCCTGATTTGTCGCACCCCGCAAACGGAGCTTAAGGGAGCCCACCTCGTTGTTTTCTCTCTTTCTCACTCTCTCTCTGGGTTGTATCCATTCGGCCCCATTCAGCCTACTGTTTTAAGACGTTTACCCCCATCCAGGTGTCAATATTTTCCTGGCGAGCGGTAGCGAGCCACCATATATATATATTTTATTTTTACAGGAAGCTAAATTTGTACATTTTTCGATAGAAAAATGTCTCCGGCGAAGCCGGATTTCTCCATACAATTCTGGCTCGTTATCGCTCGCCAGGAAGAAATCAACACCTGAATGGGGATAAACGTCTTCAAACAGTTGGCTGAATGGGGCCTCATTGTTCCCTGATTAAATAACACTGTATGAATATTCCCATATTCAAAATAATATGTTACAGGGGGACAATGCCTAGTGAGTTCACTGCTCAATAGGTGGCGTTCTAAGAGTGAGGGTCTGAGTCTGGAGGATGAGACGGTGAAGCACTTGAGCGAAGCAACCGGCCGCTTCAGAGATGGAGCTGCTTCGAGCCATGATGGATGCTTCACATGTCTCACTCCCCAGGCTGGAACAAGACCTCACGGGCTTCACCGTGTTGAGCGGTGGAATGTACAGGCTCTCAGCCTATGCCCGAGAGGGAGTAGTTGGAATATAGAAAAAAAAAAAAAAAAAAAAAAAATGGATACAAGCCAGGGAAAGTAAAATGCCCCAGAACAAGAAGCCCACCACAGAAGCCACGAGCGAACACCACACAGAAACACCCAAAGGAAAGGTCCACAGAACGAAAGGACCAGCTGACCGAGCCAGCCATTTCAGACAGGCCCAAGCCAGCAGGGCTAAGCAGCTCCAGGCTGCACCTATTTACCTTTTCTAAACTGACCATTTTCCACACCTCACTTACAATAACCCCCTCGTGTCCTACACTCCTAACTACAAAGATGATGAACAGGAATATACATTCATATTAAAAACACCCATGCCCTGTCCCGACGTTGAGCCAATGCCAACACATCAGACAGCCATAATTATATCTATGCATGTTCTTACATCCGAGAAGTAGATGTTATATATCTTAGAAGTTAAAACACCCACGCTTGTCCCTAGACCTCGTATATCATTTCCCATGACGAGTATAGATATATGTAACCCGGGTTCAGTCGCCCCTTGCATTGTTCCTCTAGTAATTAAGTATTAATATTAACGTTCCCCAACATCTTGTCTTGCCAGACTAAGCTTCTGAAGACCCATCGCCCCATAAATCTATGTATTCAATCCTTAGGTTAAGTATTTTATCCGCCATTGTGTTCACCTTTTTCCATTTACTTTTCCACAATTGTCATACGTCTTCCCCTTGCCTCCTTCGTATCCACAGTCCACACTACGCCAATTTACTTAGTGTCATACACCTCTCACCCCAACCAGAGATTGTATAAGATAACCTGGTTACCAGTATCTGTCATAAGTACCCCGAAACAATAACTAAGTACCCCTACGAACTGCCGCTGTTGTTGGTACATTTATATTTAATAGAAAACGCAGTTCCCAGGGCCAACTAATAGTATCCATAACCCCTCGGACTGATCACATAACTCTATCTTTTCCAGACTCATATACCACCCCATAGTTGCATTCCCCGGTAGCATTTGGTTAACATATTCTACTGCCTTTTCAAACTCCAATATCAATTGTAGCCTAATGCCACCCCCACGCCCAGGGACCTTAGGGGCAAAATTTCCCTGTAGCCCTTGAACTCTTCCCCCCCCCCCCTCTCATTAAGACCCCGCACTTCTCTACTCTTGTCCGACCTAGCCTCTCTCTCATACCTCTTGAAGATCCTTGAATTGTCCGTTGCTAATGCTCTCCAACCTTTTATATATATACTCCTATCCAGCCTACCTTCACTTAGTAGGCCAGAACAACATTAGAGCTTTACTAGCCCCTTGCATGCCATCTATTCTCTTACAACCCATTCACAACCCTGCACCCAATGGTCGTCGGTGCGAGGCTAGCCGCCTCGCCAGTAACTAACTTCTATTGCCATACTTCCAGATAAATGTGGCAGAGTTAGCAACCCAGTCTCCACCACATCCAGCAAACTCTACAATTAACAACCATCCGAGTAAAACCAGCTAGCCAAGGCACCTTCGGTTTTGGTATTAAGGACACCCACATCTGTCTCATACACAGAGGGTTATTACAAACACTGGTGATATGGCAAGCCCCTAGCCACAGCCGCCGGACGACTATCACAGAGAGAGGGCGCCCAGCTCCCCCTTTTTGCCCACCCGAGGAGGGAGACCCCCACCCCCGCGGAGGTATACCTGGCCCGTTTTGACTTTCGAGTCATTGCCAGGTAGCACAGGAATTCTTCCTATCAATGAACTAACCATGAATGACTAACACCTTTACTAACCTCTATTAACTCCCAATAAACCATTTACCTTTCTTGCATGCTCTGATCACTAAATTAGCACCTCAGCTATACCATAGAATGAAGATTGAACAATCTAGAGAGACGTTCCTATCACAGCTGTCCCCATCCTCCTCGCAAAGTAGATCCAGTCTCTCTCCCCTAAATACGTCCAGTATAGCCAAAATAGTACCTCTTACTAAGGCTCAGTTATATGAAAATATAAAGGCTTCCTATAGCCCTGTGCCACAACAGTAAATACCATCTTACCTAGTCCCCATATCTATTGAGAGCTCAATTAAGTCCATAAGACTCGAGATCCCTACTGTCTACAGGGCCCAGAACCGAGCCTATAAATCTAACTCCCGCCCCCAGTCAAATCAGTTGAAAGCTAGACACCAACCAGTGGTCACTACCCTGCAGTTTACCTCTAGCTCTGCCTTGTGTTGTTCCGGAGTTGAGAGATTCCAGATCCGGCAGACTCCGTGGCAGAGAAGATTGATAGAAGCATCTGTCCATGTACAAGTCCTAACGTGCACCTTATAACCTTCACACAAATTCGTGGGTATATAAGTGTGTAGCCAGCAACGATCGTCAAGAGATCCGACTTGAGAACTTCCTACATTTTGGACCATCTGGACGGCCGAGGAACCAGTCGTTAGCCCCCAACATCACCGGAAGCAAGATAACCAGGACCAGATCTACCAATACTATTCAAGATTCATGTTGCTAGTACTAAGTGTTATAGTACTAGCTTGATACTCACTTATTAACTTTCTATAAAGTGGCTAAGACCTTGCCCAGTGTAATTCATATTTAACCATTCCATTTGGGACGTACTAAGCGATCAGTGCTCTTTAATTAACAGGCGACCTTGACTCTCGTAATTACCTTATTCAGATATTAAAACTCTAGTGATATCTAACGTTCGCCCACTGATTTGTGTTCTACGTATTTCTGCCATAAAATATAAAACTTAGATCAGTACCCCCATGAGGTTACTAGAGATTCCGTGTTCTACAATATACGCGTGTCTAACCCTAACTGTGAGCTGCTACTTGGGCACGCGACCAGCCAGTAAGAGGTCAACTCAGTGACATTGAATTATACGAATATATTGAGGTCTTCCAGTAAAATATAAACTTGCTAATTAAACCCGTGATCAGAAGAATATACCTGAACGTTGGAAGTGGGAGACTAGGCTCCATCCAGATCCACTTATGCTAGTGTTGTTCAATTCTATTATATTGTCTTACACAAGTATTCTGCAGTGGTACATCAATAAACGTGATCGTGTAACTTGCTACCATGTGTTTCTTTGTGTTCTCTATTCCTCATATCTTGTATTGTGCATGCAGCCTTATATACCCAGTCAATTAGAACTCACATTACCAAAGTTAAACCTGTAGAAAAACAGGGCATAACAGAAAGGGACAAAAGGAGAGAAAGAGAAAAAAAAGCCGGTGACCCCACCTTAACTTAAAAAGACAAAAAATTGCATAATATTGCAAGATTAATCAAACCACACCTGTTAGAGTCAATGAGGTATAATTTTATTTTAACCCTCTTATTTCCTAATATTTTACAAGATTAAAGTTTAGTGAGCGGGCGTACCGCCATCTTTTGTTTACATTACGCGTAGTGGCGTCGGACCTTTCCCCTCATGTTCCCGTCTATTTTAACCTAACCTAACCTAACTTAGTATTCATGTAGTAAATAGCAGAAAATATAGCGTCGAAATAGACAGGGAACGTAAGTGCGACCGCGGCGATCGCCCTATGTAAACAAAGACGACCGTACGCCCGAACTCCACATCCATCCCAAAAGGTATTCCGAGCTGTGTATAAATAATATTACCCCACTACCCACATCCTCTTCATAATGGTATCACACGAGACCTTTTTCCCCTCGACACTGGTCTGGCAGCTTATGAGGTCAACATTTATGATACTTCGATTTCCTACCGCCAGTCTAGTGTCCGATACCAGGGCCAAATATTCCCTGAAATGTTGATCATGGAATGTTGACTATAAAAGCGCTCGTGTGATACCGGGTTCCATGTCATCTCGACCAGTAGACCATTTCAACCAGTAGCTCTCAACCAGTGCCAAATTAACCCAGACCAACCAAACCAGCGCCAAAATATAGTACTAACCTAACCGTCTTGGTTGATTTGGCACTGGTTTGAGAGCTACTGGTTGAAATGGTCTACTGGTTGAGTTGACCGGTCACCGTGATACCGGGTTTATAATGGTAGATATATCTTACATGAATATATACAGGATTGAGGAGGACTTTATTGACACCGTTTAGCAGATAGGTAAAACTTGCAAAATAAACAAACCAAAACTTAGACGAAAAGACAAAATAACTCATCAAAATCGCTGTGTGGAAACAACGCTTAAGGGTGGGAGATCTCCACTTGAGGGATTTTTTTCTGGACCCCTTTCACCCTCATGTTTAGCCCCATTGCTTTTGATATTATAAAACGTTTGCCCCATTAGTTTAGCGATTTTAAGAACTTTCACCCCATATTAAGACCTTTCGTGCCATTCAGGTGTCGATTTTATCCTGGCGAGCGATAGCGAGCCTGTAATTTAAGAGGAACCGGCCTTTGGCCGGGAAATTTTTCTACCGAAAAATGTACACATTTATCTTGAAAGGGACTCAAGGGGGTGTAATTTCAAGCTTGATGGAGGTCTAGGGAACAAACTAAAAACCTTGATGGAGGTCTAGGAAACAAACTAAAAACCTTGATGGAGGTCTAGGAAACAAACTAAAAACCTTGATGGAGGTCTAGGGAACACACTAAAAACCTCCCCTTAAGTAAAATAATAATTTATAAATAAAATGGGGGCGGTTCGTTCGTGG
Source organism: Lithodes maja (assembly GCA_037953745.1). Lineage (NCBI taxonomy): Eukaryota > Metazoa > Arthropoda > Malacostraca > Decapoda > Lithodidae > Lithodes > Lithodes maja. The sequence continues at coordinate 1,948 of JBAKBP010020381.1, read as the reverse complement.
CCACCCCTTCGGGGATCACGGCGTCAGGCAATAGATAAATAAAAGAACACACTCCACAATTCACACAACAATATCAATAAAGTGCTTCTCATATGGTGTTAATATTCCACATCACTATTTCCTAAAGCCGGAGTCACACTAGCACTTTTTCGAGCAATTTTTATGGGCAATTATGGATGGGACTCGTTAGCCTTGGTCGGCAACTCATCTAGGGGAGACAACCTTATACAAATCCGGTTGGATGGGACTCGTTAGCCTTGGTTGGCAACTCATCTAGGGAAGACTACCTTATAAAAATCCGGGTGGATGGGACTCGTCAGCCTTGGTTGGCAACCTGTCTAGGGGAGTAAACCTGATACAAATCCGTACTGCTTCCCTAAGGGTAAGGCAGGTTAGTGGATGGACTAGCCGAACACCACTGTAGAAAAATAGTGCTAACAAGATACACAGAGGGCCTCGGAGTCGGACGGATCCTAAATTGAGTGGTCAATCCTGTAAGTCCTTCACTAAACTGGCTCGGGTTGTGCCTCTCACAGGGAATAGGTCCGCTTGGGGGCATTCTGTGTACGGCCACCCTCGTAAGGGGAGTAAGGCGTCCGGCAATACATAGATAGATAGAATTATGGTCTGGCAGCTTCAAAAATTACAGTTTATCAGAATTCAGCCGCCTATCATTATCTACCTTCAGTCTAGTGTCCGATACCAGTGCCAAAAAGTCCCGAAATAATACGATTAAAAAATTGCTCTTGGAAAATTGATGGAAAAGGCGCTCGTGTGACAGCGGCTTAAGGGGGGTAACCTGCATTTTTCCTCTCCTTTTCTCTCTTTCTCTGACTTGTATCCATTTGGCCCCATTCAGCCTACTGTTTTTCGACGTTTACCCCCATCCAGGTGTCAATATTTTCCTGGCGAGCGGTAGCGAGCCAGCATATATATATTTTTGTTCTGACAGCAAGCTAAATTTGTAAATTTTTCGATAGAAAAATGTCTCCGGCGAAGCCGGATTTATCCGTACAATGGTGGCTCGCTACCGCTCGCCAGGAAGAAATCGACACCTGGATGGAGATAAGCGTCTTAAAACAGTTGGCTGAATGGGGCCGAATGGATACAAGCCAGGGAAAGAGAGAAAAGGAGAGAAAGCTAAACAGCCGGTGACCCCGCCTTAACAGTCGGACAGAGAATAGGGCCCAAATTCAGTATCTATATCTAAAACAACTCTATCTATCTATCTATCTATAAGGCGCAAAGTAAAAGACATTATTGATAGGTGATGATCTTAACCTCGTAACTAAGGTAACGTAATACGCTAGATTGGACTCCTACGGACTATCTATCTATAAGGCGTAAAAGTCGACTGGCTTATCTGAAGACTTGTCACTAGATACAACTAGCTCAGCGTTTTGTTATTTCTCTCCTTTTCTCTGTTTCTCTGGCTTGTATCCATTCGGCCCCATTCAGCCAACTACTTTAAGACGTTTATCCCCATCTAGGTGTCGATTTGTTCCTCGCGAGCGATAGCGAGCCAGCATTATAAGAAGAAATCCGGCTTCGCCGGAGACATTTTTCTATCGAAAAATGTACAAATTTAGCCTGCTGTCAAACAAAAATAAAAAATATGCTGGCTCGCTACCGCTCACCAGTACAAAATTGACACCTGGATGGGGATAAACATCTTAAAACAGTTGGCTGAATGGGGCCAAATGGATACAAGCCAAAGAAAGAGAGAAAAGGCCAGAACAAAAACAGGTCACCCACCCTTAACCTCGTAACTAGGGTAACGTAATATGCTAGATTGAATTCCTACGGACTACCTATCTATAAGGCGTAAAAGTCGACTGGCTTATCTGAAGACTTGTCACTAGATACAACTACCTCAGCGCGATATGAGAATAACAGGTTCTCTGCTTAACCCTTTGAGGATTGGGTTCTAGTCATGTGGTGATGGGCT